>JAVJIF010032244.1:0-149259 GCA_038442645.1 Agave tequilana | reverse complement strand
TTTTTTTTGTGCCAAAATTTTTTAATATCTCCAGTGTTTTAAACAAGTTTTCAAAAGAGTTTAAGTGCCAAAAAGATCTATCTTTATTTTGTTTTAGGTTTTTGGAAAATCAAAGAAAAATAGAAATTTGGGAGATTTGTTTTGTTCTTCACTCATATCTTTTTCAAGAGTTTTCCTAAGATTTTTCTTTGAGTTTTTATTTTCCAAACACCTAGTATTTTCACACTTGAGCTATATCTTCTATCCTATTCTATTATGATCTTTATTTTGTGGAAAAGAAGAAAGAGAGATTGTTTGTGGTTGAAAAAAATCACTTGTTGTAAACACCCTTACTTTTGTTGTATCCCTCTTTGGTAGAGGTTGATCGGGTGATTGGTTTGCTCCCTCTTTGGTAGAAGTTGAGGATTGTGTTTGCTCCCTCTTGTGAGAGGTGGAGTTTGGTTTGTAACCCTCTTTGGTAGAGGTGTTTGTTGTTGTTGTTTGGCTACAGGCCTACCCCTCGGTTGTGAGGCGGTGTTTGAGAGAGGAGTTCGGTACTCCCTTGTTGTAAAAATCCTCCTCGGTGGAGGTTCCCTCGGTGGGAGATAGTGGATTGGAAATCCTTCTCGATGAAGGCGGGGATGTAGAGCTAGGGGCTCGAACCTCGAAACATATCTTGGTGTTTGCGTTTGATCCATTGTCTCTCTAACTCTCTCTTTTATTTTGTGCAAAGTATCATTCATTCATTCATATCTTATTTGCTTGTGTGTGCCTTGCATTATTCATATTGCCTATTCATATTATATGCTTGGTTGTGCTTGTGTGCCTCACTTATACTTAACCACAAGAGCTTCATATAGCACCTCAACCCATATCTAGGGGAATCAAGAGGAGTTAGTCCAGAGCCCTTCACGGGGATTCGGCTACACTTGTTGGTTTTATTAAGTGTTTGTGCAAAATTATTTTTAACTTCCGCATTTTGTTTCAAGATTAGCATTATCACTTATTCACCCCCCCTCTAAGTGATTTACAGTCAATTCTCTTCAATAGAATGACAAGTCTACTCAAATATTATTATGTTCAAAATCACACCTCTAACAGTAGACAAATCCTTGTCAAGTTAATATTACACCTCTGATCAAAATTTCAACTTGTCAGTCCTTTTCAAAAGGATGGCGAGTCCACCAAACTGCTCAAATCGCAAAATCTCTCAGTCAAGTTAATACTACAGTTCTGACCAAAGTTGCTCATATTGTAATATAAATCGCTGTTAAGTTAACACTACACCTATGACGGCGATTCTGTCAATTTTCTCACAGGAAAAGAAGCACTTATGTCAAGTTAATATCACACCTCTGGCATACATTTTATTATTAAGTTAATACTACACCTATGAAAATGATCTTTTCTCGAGCTTTCTTTCCAAAGCTGAGATGTCAAATGCTAAGTTAAACATCACACCTCTAGCATGCATTTTATTGTTAAGTTAATATTACACCTATGACAAGGATCTTCTCTCAATTTTCTCAGTGAAAATGAGACTTTCGTGATGCTAAGTTAATATCACACCTCTAGCACACATCTTTGTCAAGTTAATATCACACCTCTGACAATTCAATTTGCTCAAATTGTAAACCTAAACCCCTCACGTTAACATTACACCTCTGATGATAAAAATCTCCATGGATCTTCAACAAATCCAATCCCACTTGTTATTCTCCCCACTAGAATGACAGGTCTACTTAAGTTGCATAGATCATAAAATCAATTCTAACAGTAACTTTACATTTCATTGATTCCCAGCAGAGTTATAGTCATGTTAACACTAAACTTCTGATGATAGACTCGGACATAATTCCTGGCAGATCAAATTCCAATTTGTTATTCTCATTAATAGAATAGCAAGTCCATAAAACTTGTTCAAAACACAAGTCCAGATCTCACTGTTAGTTAACATCACACCTCTGACAGTAACCTTCTCAAATTCCCTCAGTAGAGTTATTTAATTTGCTAAGTTAATATCACACCTTTGGCAATTAAAACTCTTTCAAAAAAGCTTTGACCGCTACCTTCACGTCTCAACGAACTTAAGAGTCGCGTCTCAACAACAAGTAAAGGCTGCGTCTCTACAGTAATTGAGAGCCGCGTCTCTACAATAATTAAAAATCGCGTCTCAATTTTGGTGAAGTTCGCGTCTCCACTTGATCAGTGTGCCAGAACTGTGTCCTCTCCCTTCAAATATAAGGAGTATATCTCTACTTCTGCAATCAGTTCAACAGTACACTGGCAAGAGTAATCGACAACTCCATTAGTTTAACAGTACACCAAGCAAACCAGTGTTTATAACAAATGCTAGACTACGTTGCTAAGACACTTGTGATGATCTTTCCTGGAGGTTTCAAGAAGTTCAACAATACACTCATGAAGTTCACCATCCAGACGGGATCGAGCTCAAGGCACCCCAGAAGACTGCCTCACAGAAGAATGCTAGTCTGATTACAGGAAGCCTAGATCCAATCAAAGTCCAAAGTATTTCGAAATCCGTCCCAGTCAACCACGGAATATCGAAAACTTTGGAGGGGTTCTGCAGGTCAAAAAATTACTAAGGACAAAGCCTCAGACGTAGATCTCACGTTCTCTGTCAGACGAGGAGGTCGCATTCCAATCTCAGACGTGGAGGTCGCCAGACACGGACCTCGCGTCCTTTGTCCAACACGGAGCTCGCATTCCAAGCTCAGACGTGGAGATCGTCAGACGCAGACCTCGCGTCCTTTGTCAGACGCGGAGGTCGTCAGACGCGGAGGTCGCATTTTGTAACACCCGATCCCACGGATACGGGGACGTCACTGCGACGTATATACGCAGGTCAGAAAGTGCCCCCACGTATATACGCTAAGAATAAAGTACAACAAGGATCAGAGTACAGCACAAAGCGTGGTATTCATAATATGCCAACTTAAAAGTACAAATACAAAGTCATCACAGGATATGATAAAATATTACACATTACATATGTCTTTTATCACAACCAAGTCCAAAAGTACAATATAAAATGAGGACACAAAAGGCTCACGAGCTAGATAAAGATCCCGTGAGTCAAAAAGAGAAGTCTGGCACAAAAGAACAGGAACTAGTCTGCCTACTCACCAAGAAACGCTTGATCTCCTGTGGACTGTTCCACTTCGATCCAAGCTTCTAAACCTGAACATACAAATCTAAGGGAGTCAGGACCTCCCAACAATGAACAGGCTACAGCCAAATGGCTAAGAGACAAGAGTAGGAAGGTTAGAACACAAGTATAGCAAGTGTGAACAAGTAAAACATAATATCCTTAAAACAGGAAATCCAGGGTAAAGTTGATTACAAGCAAGATTGATTGTATACACTTAGGTCACGGTCCCATGAGACTAGTACATCGAAGGAATAATCCAAACAAGGAAACCCTCATCTATATACCTTTATCTCATGCCACCGTAATCCAAGCGTATAGAATCAGAGTCGCAAAATAGTCATAACGAGAATACATAACAGGTGTGACAAGAGTGCATAACAGGTATCAAAACAGGGATCATAACAGTAATCATAACTGGAGTCCGATACAGGTGTCATAACAGGAATATCAAGAGTATAAATTATTATTATTCGTCTAACCCATATATCTAGGTATGTGTCTCGGTATATATCCCACGCACATACATCCATATATAAGCAAGTCGAGGTTTGTTACCGGAAGTAGATGAAGAACTGATAGAGCTTCTTATAGTAGTTTCCATACACCTGGAACCAGTTTGGAGGCCCAAAGTCCCCCTAACACTAATCTCCTGTGGGCCCTAAGTCCCACTAACACTACCGCCA
The DNA here is from genome assembly GCA_038442645.1 of Agave tequilana. NCBI lineage: Eukaryota > Viridiplantae > Streptophyta > Magnoliopsida > Asparagales > Asparagaceae > Agave > Agave tequilana. Next base: position 145,425 of record JAVJIF010032244.1, on the reverse strand, counting down.
ATATTTCATTCCCATACTATAAGTAAGGTGTCATTCCGGCATTCATCACTTCCTCCCATTCCCCATACAAGTTGTCCTTTTTATAGTTTATTAACATAATTATCAGATTAAGGGAATGAGCAAGATCATAATGGAATACATAACTGGAATACAGGTACTACATTCCCTTAACTGTGATAATTAAACAATGTCAAGTGTATCATGCCTTGTTTTAATAGATAGCATGACAAGAGGTTGAGAGTACTAATTAACAAGTCATAAAGTATAATATACAAACATATGAACCAAGCATAAGATCCAAATATAAGAAAGTAATTAACTATGACAAACAGCCAAAGTTAGTCGACTAGGGTCAAGGGAGTAGTCGACTAATAGAGGGATTAGTCGACTAACAGTCTGGTATAGTCGACCAAAACTGTGCACCAGAGAGTTGGGTTTCTGATTCAGGAAAAGTTAGTCGACTAGGGTCAAAAGGGTAGTCGACTAACAGATATGCCAAGTCGACTAACAGTTATGTTAAGTCGACTAAATCTGAGTTACAGAAAGTTGGATTTTGAGTCAGGAAACATTAGTCGACTAGGGTAGAAAGTATAGTCGACTAGTAATCTATAGTCGACTGGTAAATTACATAGTCGACTAAAACTGTGCTCCAGAAAAGATTTCGTTTCAAACTAAGGGTTTCAAGTCGACTAGCTCCTAGGTCAAGTCGACTAATCGTGGTCTGAAAACAGATTACAGAACTGAATTTGATGGTTGTTCTTGATGGTTAAAAATATGATTTTGAAGACACAAATGCACAAGATATGGAAGCATAAACATACTAAGAATTGTATGAGTCTTGGTGAGTAAAAAATACTCACTTCGAATGGTTATGAGAAGTTTTATGAACTCGAAATGGTTGTGGTCGACGATATCACCAAGAACGATCCCAATCCAAAAGAAGTTGAGGTTGAAGTGGAGATGATAGCCTTGGTGATGCTTTGGAGTTGGTGGTTGAAGTTGAGGTGAAGGAGAAAGTGGTGAGGGCTAACTCTATGTTGAAGTGAAGAAAAAGGAAATAGAATGTAAAGGAAATGCTTAAATAGGGTTTGGATTTGTAAAGGAGATGCAAATAAGATAGAAGAGAGGGGGGTTTTGCAAAGTGGAGGAGGGGATGAGTGTCCCTCTTTTGGCCACTTGGCCGGCCATGGGAGAGAGAGAGAAAGAGGGGCATTAATGAGGGAGTTGGTGGAAGTGTGTGGAGAGGAAAAAGTTGGAATTTTGGAAAAGATTAGAATTTTGGAAAATTGGAAATCTTGTGGCTTGTGGAGGAAGGAAGAGATATAAAGGAAAAGGAAAAAGGAAAAGGAATTATAAAGGAGAAGATATTTTCTCTTGGACTCAAAATGAAACTGTTGAAAATACTGATTTCCGGGTTTAAGTCGGGGATGCGGAAAACATTTCGGAAAATACCGAAATCGTCCGAAATTCAAGTGTCTCGGAACGACTCGTAATAATTATCAAAAATCAAGAGTATTATACTAAGAATTATAGTGAAATCCGTTTTAAGAAATACTTTATAGTTTTAAAACTAAAAATCCCGGAATCAATTTGCTACCGACTCCGGTGTAATTTTCATAAATTCATAAAATCTTCAGAAAAAGTATTTAAGTAAGAAATGTGATTCTAAGAGATAAAGTCTAAAGACCCATCTAGAAATTCCAATCTGATTGTAAATTAAAAATTCGGGAATCGATCAGCGACACTGGTCGATACCGGTTTAGAAGAAATTCCTTTTAATTCAAGAAAAATTCCAGAAAATCATATAAAATCTAGAATATTGGAAAACGATATTTAAAATTAAAATAGGTCAAATACAGAAGGTAAATCGAAAATACGATCGAAAAACTGAATACGCAACTAAGTACGTATTCCGGGAACGGGGTATTACACATTTCAACTCAAATGTGAGCCTGAGCAGCTCCGCGTTCCAACGCAGACGCGAGCCTGTGAGCTCCGCATCTCAACATCAGAGTATGGTCCGCGTCCAGTGCGAGACCCGCATTTCTGCTGTAACTGACAACCATGAACTTGGTCAGTTACACCCCATTTTCTCTCCACATAATGGGGAATAACTTTCCATTATGGAGAGATTTAAGGAGTTGGTTACACCCCTCCCATTATGGAGAGATTTAAGGGGTTAGTTACACTCAAATTCCTCTATAAATAGCTATGAATAGTTAGAGAAGCGGGGGGGGGGGGGGGGGCATTGGAAGGGGACCTCTAAAAAAAAGAACTGACGATGAGAGTCCTAGTGGAGGAATTCAAGGAGCCATAGGTAAGGGGAGAGCTACCTCAGCAGAGTTTGGCCTCGAAGCTCTATAGCCTAAGAAGAGTTCAACTCTTTTTGTTAACTTGTTGAGTTCAAGTTCTTTAAATCTCTTTGAGATTTCATTACTGATAGGAGCTGTGCTACTCCACCAGTTGATCTAAAGAGAGGATCCACAAGAGAAATTTGACATTCGGCCGGTCAACGGAGAACAAGACTCACTCTCCATCGCCATATGAAGAACCCAGCTTTAAATAAAGAGGAGAATCAATCAAAATATCTCCTCTCTTTTGTAATCGGATCGTATCCATTGTAATCTTCTATTCAATTAAAGAATTTTGTAATTGTGATTTTTCCGACGCGTACAATCACTATCCTCATCGACCATAAGTGGCAACAAAAGTTGGAGATTGAAAATGAATCATCCTCAATTTCGGAGGTAGTCTTATATAATTTGGTTATCACCACTGGTTCTCTTCCATACACATATACTGTACACACATGTATATAATTTGATTATCACCGCTGATTCTCTTCCTGTTAATTTGACACCACTTATCTATTATGGTTAATTGACACAACTTTTATATGTTTTGATTGTCACATGGTTTTCTCATCTAGTTAATTTGGCCATCGAAAATGATAATCATGTTATGACGTACAGAAGAGTTTTCAATACCGGTGATGATCAATTTATTCACACAGGGCCACTTAGATCCGATAATGTAAGAGTGAGCATAGTGGGTCCAGTAGATATGAATTCTCTTCTACCGATTCCAGCAACGAGATTACAATCGTCTGTGATACTATTAGTGGTTTTGTTTCTTGGCTGAAAAAACTTATGACTTTGCATGACCAGGTATGTTTATCGAATTGAAAGTACATGTTTTAATTTTAAAATAAATATTTATAATTTTAAGTGTTAATTTTGACTAAAAGCCATTGTATCATGACAGGATCAGCCAAAGGGAAAGAGTTGGCACCCCCTGAGACTCCAGGAAGCGGCCATACATTCCATTCGGTACCCAAACACTACAGCCTGCGCCAGAAAGTGATAACAGTCTAGCGGCAGTGGCAGCGTGTAGGATGTTCATGGGAGATGGAAATATAGTCATTATTCCTGCCGATATAAATTGTTTGGAATTGAGCTTATGCCTATAACCCTCGAACGTAATGACCTTGAAAGGTTTGTTGCCCAGATGGATATTAGGGTTGCATGTATTTCTGTCTATATGAAGTGAGTTATAAAAGTTTATACATTTTAGGAATTAAATAATAATTATTTTATATTTCATTAATCTTGATAATTTTGGAAAATTTTAGGTCTTTATATGATTGGTTAATGGATGCGGGTTTAGTTAGTTATATGAATTTATTTGTCCATATCATATCGCACATGACTTTATCTATGAAGATGATCCGATCAACAAGGCTAAATATATCGCATCTGCAATGTTAAAAGGTGGACCGACTTGGCGGTTGTGTCTTGCGCCATATAGTATCAGGTAAGTAGTAATCTTTTATAGATAAAGTTTGATTGTTATTTAATTTAATTTATCATATATAAATTTATCTTACAGCTCACATTGGACATTATGCGTGATTGACCCATCTCTTGATATTGTATATTGGTTGGACTCATTGGGAGCGACGTCCGAAAACCAATTAAGAAACTAATTGATTTGTGAGTATTTCATCTTGTATATGTTTGACTTGTTAGTGTTTAAACAAATTAAGAAAATTTCATAATGTATATAAATATTTATTAATGTTCAGGTTTAATTTCTGAATTTTATGAGCATGACTCTCACCATGTATATTAGTTAAACAATTCCAACCCGACGGGGTAAACCTGCCTCATGGAGGAAAATTCAGGTAATGCTTTTGAAAATTGACGATAACACTTTAAGTTTTTACTTTTATCATTTATAAAAATATTTCTTTTTTATAGTGTCCCCATCAACCCGATTCTATCCCATGTGGATATTATGTTATACGATTTATGCGAGAGATCGTCACATTACAAATGAATCCAATTCCAAGAAAGGTATAATCATATGTATATTTTTGTAAGTGTTAGTGTTAAGGTTACAATTATATTTCTCGCTTTTGTTTATGTTTTTATTTTATATCTAAATCATATTTATGTTTTTTTGTTGGTGTTAAAATTAACACAAATAATTAATATGTTAGCAGTTCGATGAGAAAAAACATACACAGATCAGAAATTGAGAGAAGTTGAGAAACAATGGGTAAAATATTTGTTGAAATATATTGACGATAAGTAATTTTTTTGTAAATATTGTAATCAATGTGTGTCATATATTCATACTGGCTTACTTTATTGTATGTGTGTGCATGTACACACACAAACACTTTGGTGCATTTTGGTTCATTTTGGGACATGTACACACACATACATACACTTTGGTGCTTATTTTGTTCATTTTGGTTTTCATATTGGATTCTTTGAGTTTGGTGCATACACACACACAATGAAATTAAAATGAAGGAGTGAGGTAATTCATGATTTGATTGTTTTTTTTTATTTTTCACAACTTAGAAGACGTCACATTGTGCCGCCACAAGAGGCATTCTAATCCATCTCAATTTTCAGACTAGTTTTTTGTAAAGTAATGAAGATTGATGAGTAAACTTGTATGCTTATACAGATTATCTTATATTATTTTTTGTTTGCTTTGTTCTGTGGATAATTTAATATGTGCATACAGGTTACAAGTTCTGTTGATAAATTAAAAAAAATGAATACTTTTTGCGTCGGTTCCTATAAAAACGGACGCGAAAAGGTTATATACGTTCATGTCAGTATCTTTTTCGTGTCGGGTCCTACAAAAACCAACGCGAAAAGGTTGACAACGTTGAACATGTCAATATCTTTTAGCGTTGGTTATAACAAAAACTGACGGAAAATATTAAATGTTTAGCATTGGTTTTTACAAAAACAGACGTGAATATACTTATTCCAAGTCAATTGTCACAGACAACCGCGTGAAAAGTCTTGATAAATTATTTTTCACATAAAAAATAGTTTATTTTTAATGTCAGTTTTAAGAAAAATCGACGTGCGTGAAAAATAAATTATCTTCAACTATAACTTATGTTCCACGTCGGTCGACCATTTACGTTGCCCGCACCATGACGGTTTTAAACTAGCATGGTATCCCATTTCTGTACCAGTGAGGTTCTACTCTCAGCCCCCGAATTAATATCCAAGCCATTTCTGGCGATATTCCCAATGGACTGGGGAACAAAAAATTAACCCCAGCAGGCTGGGGGCACACGCGGGGGCACACGCAAGTTTATCTTTAACATATCACAAGTACGACCAAGACTATGGAAAGATTATTTACAGGATAACAAGGAAACTGCTCGATGAGAAGATCATTGTCCATATAGTTTATGAGTAAGCGGTTCCAAAAAGGAAAAAAAAATAGGATATAAATAACATGGAAGAGAGAATTTTATTCACCTTTGATGGTTTTCTATGTTGGCATGTTTACAGAAGGAGAGCTTTTTGGCTTAACATCTACTGCATGTATATATTCATCAACGTCAATCGGAATTCCCTCACATTTAGAGTATTGTATGCAAGATGATAAACCTAAGAATGATACTTTGTAGCTTCATATAGTCCCTTCAAGTTGGCGCCGGTGTTCACTTTCAACCTGCTTGATTCGATGGGCATGTCTTCTCAATTTTTTTCGTCTCTTTGATGATCCGAAATTGATAATGATTCCTGTACTTAGGGCGAACATGCTCTTCTCTTCCCAGATGAACCTCAAAGTTCTCGTTCATGGTCTCTAAAAGCGCCTTACTGTTGTAAATGGCGTTTTGAAAGCTCAAGCCGCTGATTCTAAGCCTCTTTATCTAGAAGCTGGATGTGATACTTCAGCTCTAGAAATTCTCCCCGACAAGATATAAGACTTCTTGGTTGGTGTCTTTGGAAGATTCGGCAATAACGCCATTTTTTGTTGCAGAATCCTATTCTCCTCATCAAGTTGCGCAGCGAAATGTTCTCTCCTCTGTAATAGCAACTTGGTCTGCTTACGCATTACTGATGGACAAACCCAACAAATCAAACGAAAACACATCAAAAAGGTAATCGATGGGAGCATGCACCATGCATAAAGGCAAGAAGATACTAACCTTAATCATACTCAAATCTCAGAAAGCTTAGGTTCTCGAAAGTAGTACAAGTAGAAACATACAGGGGTCCGTCCCCGGAGTTCTCATTGCTTCTCCTGTCGAGGAGACAACAAACGGAGTATTGAAAGACACTCTCTCATAGCTTCGCTGTTGTGAAACAAAGTTATTTCACTGACATTTCGAGCACGATTCTGCTCGATTGGTTGCATCGAGAGCAATTAGCCCCCATGGTCATGGGTGGAGTTTGCAGAAAGGATAACTCGGGAGGAACCAGTGTGGAAAAGGTACACACAGCAACTGGAGGAGGACTACGTGGAGATGGCCTTCGTTCTTCTTCAACAACAAGAGAAGGTACATTAATTTTTTGGCCAACAGGAGGAGACTTTTCGGTTTTCGAACTCACATTAGATCTGCTTTTTTATGGAATTTTCCTGGCGGGAAAGAGTAATTCGCTGATGAGAGTTTCGTTGTCTGTCTAATATCAATACTGCTAGTCTAAAGACTTTTGGATCTCCAGGACACGACTCCAGGTAAAAAAAATTGAAGGAATATATCAGCACTTACAATATAACCCGATTTGCCAAACAAAGGTTACAAAACTCCAACCTTATTCGTTCGGCAATATGGCAGAATTTCCCAGGAGCAAGCCTCAAGAAGATTAACAAGGTAAGAAGAAATGGAGGAAAAGGAAGGTGAAACCAGAAGAAAGAAAACAAAAATACATGCCAAAATAATGATACGATGATTCAACTACTATATTCAACTCGCTGCATCACATCCTTGGGAATAATATGGCACAGTTCGCGGATTTTGTCGAGATACTCGAAGAACCATCTCTATCTCAGTGGGGATAGTGGCAAATGTCATTTAGAGCAAGACACGAAAAAGTTGGGTTACAAAGAAAACCCTAGTACAGAGAAAAGAGAGGAACAACAAGGAATTAATGATTTGATCGCTAGTTGAGGTTAAAAGTTGCAGGATTTTGGTTTACTTCCTCGCCTGACCTGACCCGATAAGAGCCGACTCGGGTCCGCCTCAAAAATGGGGGCATACGATGAGTGTAAGATTAGTCAGGACATGACGAGAGAAAAGCCACCCAGCTAATAAGGGCAACCTCGTCGAGTATGATGTCACAGGCAACTCGAGAAGGATCAGGTTTGAAGAGGGGTAAAATCTCATCGTTCTGCTTCAAACGAGGACACCTATTGGATGGAAGACTCGTTGTGTCCAACTCCACATCTCATCTTTTCTCAGCGGCCTAAGTAACCATCCCTCATCGTCTATAGATAGTCGGAGGGAGGGCTAGTTTGAGATATGAGATTCTCTACAAGTTTTTTAATGTTCTTCAATATCTCTTCTAGACTCTGACTCGAACGTTGGAGGGGCTTCGCCAGAGCCAAGCCCCGACGGAGACTGATTCTCAGGTTACTGAAAATCGAAGACCACTACACGAGTGGACCTCAACTCTATTAGTGGCACTAGAATCTAATCAAAGGGTCATATGAAATGCGTCATATTCGTACGGGAAAACAAGGTGACGCGATGGCCGAGTGGGTGAATCGAGTAGATCGATTAGGTTATTTGGGCACTGCTTATTAGCGAGGGTGTGTTTGTTTCATCATAAAAAGTCGTAAATCGTAAGTGTCGCTTGGGACCTATGACTTACAGCGTTTGTATGAAATATAAGCTGTAAAATGCACTTGCATCGCAATTACGATCCATTTGCAATACAAGTAGTTCATTTTGTGGTAATGCAAATTTTATTTACAGCCCACTTGTAGTACAAAAAGTTAATTTTGTGGTCATGCAAATTTGTATTGTTGGCAGTTAATTGTAAATAAATTAATATTATTTATTACTAGATTAATCTTTTTAGATTATTAGAAATTCTTTTTTTAATTATTAGATTCCATATAATTATTTGATTAAAGTTTTTATTAATAATTCAATAATTTCTAATATTAGAATCTTTTTTATTACTAGATTAATCTTTTTATTAATATATTGCACTTAATTTTAATTCTTACTTTTTTTATAGATTAGTAATATTTAATATAAATTCAATAAAGTTTAGATTATTAGATAAATTTTTTAATTTTTTAATATTATATATTTAATTTAATATTTCTGATATTTACTAATTTTTATTATTTAGTATATCATATTTTTAATAAATATATTTTAATTATTTAATAAATTTTTAATTAATAAATTTATTTTTATTTAATATTTATTTATTGAATATTGAATATTTATTTATTTTTAATTACTTAATATTTAATATATTATATTTTTAAATATAAATTATATTTACCTTAATTTTATTTTAATTATATAATTTTTTTTAAAATAACTAAACAGTTAATTTTGTGGTAAACTTTTTCACTTACGACTTACACATTACGATCAAACATTATAAAACAAAATACACTTTCTCACTTACACTTTTATTTTACCAACCAAACATCGTAAAAACTTATTTGTATGTAACTCAGTTATAACTATAAAAGAGTAAAAGAGTTTGTGACTCATCAGCTCACAACAACCGAGCAGGATAGGCGATGGTGGGACCTGCCACAGTAGCTTGCAGATTGCTGACTAGACCGGGTCACGTAGCGTCGACCATGCCCATAAAATGGATCTCTTCTACATATATGATGGACTAACTCTCCAATTCCACTTACAAAAGTCTTTAAAACTTCTTACTGATTTGAGCGTTGAAGCGGGTTATAAATCATAAACATATATAGTATGGTGTTTGACATGGAGAAATGGTTTCAAGAACAAATTATTTGCTTCTTAACATTTGATTTATTTTCTATACAACCGTATCTAAATTTTACAAACTTTTTTTTTATCTCTTACAATCTTCATTCTTACAGTTATTAACATCCTTCCCATCGAAAGAATGACGAAAATGATTACACCATCACTGTATACGAGCCCAAACACCTTCACTTGGCACCCCAGCATTTACTATATAAATCATATAATAACCCGCCGGCGCCAAGAAACCAGAGTCCGGCGCATTCACCCTGATCTCATAAACCCGACCAACAAGCTCCGTTCCCACACTCGAAACCTGCGAGCTATTCAGGAGCAGCAACCTCTGGTTCATGGAGAACGAGTGAGTCGCAAACGCCGGGGCAATCATCGTCACATACACACCCCTACCACTCAAAATCTCCAGCGTAAACCGCAAGCTAAACTCCGTCCCGTGACTCAACTCCAACGGCAATGCAGCTTCCGACGACACAATCTTCGGTCGAAAACCCGAATACTTCGGGTTGAAGTAGTCCGGCGAAAACGCCTCCAGGCTCAGCTCCGTCGGGTACTGCACCCCTGAGAACTTGTAACCAACATGAGGATTGCTGCCGCCGACAAGGACCCGGCCATCGCGAAGCAAGATCGCTGTGGAGTGGTACAGTCTTGGCGTTTTCGAAGGTTGCTGGACCTGAAAGCGAGGACCAACTACGGCGTTCGGGCTGTATACGACCGGGCTGAGGACAGGCTTCTGCCCGTTCTCCCAGCCGGCAGTCCCAGCGCCAGCACCGTTAATGATGAGAACATTCCCGGTCGGGATAAGAACCATGTCGCCCATCACCCTTGCCATCGGCATTGATTCCATGGACCAAGTCGGTGATTTGTCGGTAATCTTGATCCGACCGCAGGTGCTCAAGGCTTCTATGTACTTTTTTGTTTCTGCCATGTAGTATGAGCCTTTGGGCGCGCCTCCGCACACCATTACTTCAGCTTCTATCTTTGAGACCTTCAAGTTTATCGGAAGGAGAACTGACGAGCCGGAGCTCGGGTAGTTCCGCGGGTTGCCGTCCGGCAGTTCCGGGTAGTTCCTCACTATGACGTTCTTCGTGTAATCGAAGAGGATGGCGCGGTTGTTGCAGAAAATAAAGAGATTACCGTCAACGTTGAGGTAAACGAAAGGGTAGAGATTGTTCTCTTCTGGATCCCGTGTTTCCCGGAGGAAGGGGAGATCGACTGGTCCGGAACTTGAATCTTCAGATTTTGGATAGAATTCGAAGTTGTACTGCCTTCGTCCGCCGACGATGAAGGCTCGGCCATCCGGGAGGATTTGGTTGGTAGCGTACCATCGTCGAACATTCAGGGCCAAGTTGTTCTCCTCCCAGTCGCAGCTGTCGTTGTCGCAGGGAGTGAACCGGCGGACGGCACGGTCGCCGTCGTTGAATCCGCCAGTCTGGACTAGGACGCCGTCGGGAGAGACCGTGCCCGACGAGCACCACGTGTCGGTGAGGACTGTGAGAGGGCGGAATGTGTTGGCAGCGACGTCGTACTCGATGGAGTGCGCCGTGCAGTCGATCTTCAAGGCCTGATCGTTCTGGTCGTGGCGGCAGTTGCCGTCAGGTAGTGAGAGGTTGGACTTGCCGAAATCGGTGCGGTCGAAGATCACGACACGGTCGTTGTGGAGGAGCTGCATGTGCATTGCCGACACGCCGGTGTTCGACTGCAGGAGGTTCCAGTGGCCGCCGACGGCGGCAGTGGCTCTGAAGACGGAAAGAACAAGGAGGAGAAGAAGGGAAAGAGATTGGGTTGGCTTCATTTCCTCGAAGAGCAAGTTAGCTAGAGGAATTGTATCAGAATCTGTCTTCTCTGTTACTTATGGTGAACAAGTGTGCCGCGTGAAATGCATGGAAATTGTACGCATGAGGTCGCTGTTTGTATGATGATTGAGTAGGAGGGGTTTTGACGTTCCTTGTGGCTTTTGGATTCTCACATTTTTGACCCGTTTTTAGCCTCACATAACAAACTTTTTTCCGGCACTCAAAACAAAAAATTCGGATATGATACCAACACGAAACAATTCTGATCATTTATGATCAGAAAGCGATGGAAAGAGAAATAATCTTAAGGACTTCACGCCATGCAAGTGCCTTTTCAAAATCTTTTTATTCTTGTTAATGAAAACCTCAAACTCTTTGAGTGAATTGTTAGGATTTGTCTAGTTTTCAAGAGAATATGACGGTTCAAGAAGATCGAATTAAGTTGGAGAAAAATGATGACTTAGAGAGAAGAAAAGAAGTAGATTAAGATAAATAAGTTGGAGAAAAATGATGGCCTGGAGATAAGAAGAAAAGTAGATTAAGATAGGTTAGTCGACTGTATAATGACTAATAAGATCATTAGTCGACTAATCAGAAATAGCAGTCGATGAGCAGATACAGAGAGGAAGTATTATACAATAGTCGACCAATAAGTTTTATTAGTCGACTAATAAGTTTTATTAGTCGACTATAGTCTGAATGATAAGTCGACTAATCAAGACGGTTCTGCTTGAGCAGTTTTTTTTCAGGCACCAACATGTTTTCTCTTCTAGTATAGTTCGAATATGGTTCTAATTCTATTCAACGAAGATATGTTTTTAAAGTTTAAGGGTCTAGAATTCTTTTAAATCAAGGAGATCAACTCCAAATAGAATTGATCAAGATTCTTCAAACATTCAATAGCCAAGATCATCTTATAGTCCAAATAGGAGTTCTATTCTAAGATCTTATAAATAAACATTGAAACGTAGGATTTAGGTGAAGCAGAGGAGTAGAATAGTAGAGGAAAGTTATGGTGAATGACAATATAAGGCCTTATAAGGCTAAGAAGGTCCTAAAAGGCCAAGAAAGAGAGGAGCAATGTGAAAGTACATAAAGAAAAAGTACTCTTGTAATTTAGGCGTAGATTCAAAGAAAAGGCGAATACTCTTGTAGAATCTGTTGGCCCAAAGGCCTATCACCCTAGTTTTGATGATGATCAACTCATGAAGTTATGTTTACTAATGATCTTGTGTTTAATTAGTGACAGATTCATTACCAAGATCTTAGTAGGTGGATAGCTCAACAAAGGACAAAATATCAAGATTTGGAGCTAGCACGGTGTGATCCAAGGAGCTTTTGGATCAAGCTTGGACCAAGTCAAGAAGATAAGAAGGCTTCAAGTGAAGACTTCAAGAAGATGAAGACTTGTGTCTAGGTATAAGATTTTGTTTTTGTTTTAGAGTAAAATGTAAAGGATAGATAGTTGGTGGATTGCTCAAGTATATATCACACACACACTATTGATTTACTTGTCTTTTCATAAAAGATTTTTTAGCTTAGAAAAGATTTTTCATTTTGGGAAAATATTATTTTGGTTCTTGGTATTCAAAGTTATATGTTTTAACCAAAACCTAATTTAGAGCTTAATGTCAAAAACATAGATATTTCATCTTGATTGTGTAGTGCATCACATCCATACACACTATGCTTTAAAAGTATATCTTGTTTTGTATTTGATGAAGATTTAGAAAAATATGTGTTGGAAAATATTGTTTTGGAAAAACAGTTTTTATCATGAGCCAAATATTTCCAAGTTACAAAAATAGTCCAATCTTTTATAACATGCCTTGATTTTGTGCAAGCATGTTTGTATATCAAAGTATATTGGTAAAACTATTTTTGTAGATTTTTATGTATTTTATGGGATTTTATTTAAGTCTAAAAGACCGTGTTTTAAATCCCAGAAAACTGTTTCAGGCTTCAGCTAGTCGACTTGCCTACCTTTATAGTCGACTAGTCCTGAAGTCGGTCGACCGGGTCGGTCGACCGACGTGCACAAACGTGCACGCCTTTGTGTACTGGTAGTCGGTCGACCGTGCCGGTCGACCGCTCCAGAGAGCAGTGCTCTCTGGAAAGTTCGGTCGACCGCACCGGTCGACCGTGGCTCCAACGGTCAGAAATCCGACCGTTGGCGGTCGACCAGGCCGGTCAACCGGCAGTACTGACAGATCCCAACGGCTATATTTTTCTGGCCTATAAATTTGGGGGTCTTGTCATTGTTTTGTAAGAAGATTTTAGGAGAGCTTTGAGCCAGTTTTTCCCAGACTTTTAAAGGGTTTTCTCCACAAAATAGAGAGCAAATATTTCCTATCTAAAGGGAAGAATTTATCAAGAGTGTTAAAAGAAAGTCTTTGAGTTTTTCCTCCACCTTTCACATCCTTGTTTTTCTCACACCACACTTGAGCATCCATTGATTATTCATCCTATAGGTGTGTTGTAGTGAGAGTGCTTTAGGTGATCAAAGTGTTGTGATCACCAAAGATCTTTTCTTTATTCTTTGAGGAGACGGGCAAGTGTGCTCGTCGTTGTTTTGAGTTCGGGTGCGGACTCGGTTGTTTGAGGTGCGGCCTCGGCGAGCCGGTGGGCTTGCGGTGTGTAAGGGACTAGAGAGTCCGAGGGCTTGTAGGTGTTGCGGCACCGAGGAGAGATCCATTGGGATCTTGCATAGTGGAAATCCTTCGTGTGTCAAAGGCGGGGATGTAGAGCAAGTGTGCTCGAACCTCGAAACATACCCTTGTGTTTGCGATTGCCATCTCTCTCTCTCTCTCTCTCTCTCTATCTCCTTTATATCTTGCATAGCTTATATTGTCTTTACATTTACATGCTTGATATATCTTGTGTGCATAATTGATATATATACTTGCTTGGGTTTGTTGACTAACACTTGTATTTAACCAAAAGAGCCAACGCGGCACCTCAACCCATTCAAGGGGAATCTAGAGGAGTTTGTCCAGAGCCCTTCACGGGGAATTCGGCAACACTCTTGTGTTATACATAGTGTTTAGTGTAAAAGTTTTAAATTGGTCATAATTGCTTTTAGCTTCCGCATTATTTGCATAATTTACCATTAAGTGACCATTAGATTAGCCATCACCTATTCACCCCCCTCTAGGTGAACCTACAATTGGTATCAGAGCTTGGTACTCTGATTTGGGTCTAACAACCTAGAGTAAAAGATCCTCATTTTTAGGCTAATTACAAGATTTTGTACACACACTATGGAGTTCATGTCACCACCCACCTTTGACATTCTTAACATCCAAATTTGGAAGGTTAAGATGTCATTGTACCTCAAGGCCTTAGGCATTCATGTTTATCTTGCCATATCTAATGATTCATATTGTTCAAATGGTAAGAATTTTGAGGCTAATACAAAAGCCCTTCATGCTATCAAGTCAACCCTAAATGATGATTATTTATCTAGGGTTTCTAATGTTGAATCAGCTTTTGTAGTATGGAACATCATCACCTCCCTCGGCGAAAAAGATCTATACTATGCGGGGAGTGACTCGGATGTTGGAAGCAACACCTCTAACAAGTGCTACATGGTCCAAGGGATAACCCCCTTGAGGTAAACTCCGAATCCGATGATGAGGACATGTCATATGATGAGCTCACTTCATTTTGCCAAACAATTCTTGAAAAATATGACATGATTAAAAAGGAAAATAAAAATTTGAAAAAGAACATTGCTTGCATGCATAAAGAACATAATTCTTTTAGAGATAACATTGCATGCTTAGAAAAAGATAATAAGAAAATTAAAAAGGACTTTGACTGCATGCTAAAAGAGAACGATTCTTTTAAAACTAAAATTGCATGTTTAGAAAAAGAAAAGGATGTTTTGAATAATGAGAATGTTTCCTTACTTGCAAAATTGAATGATTTATGTGAAGGGAACACTACTTTGAAAACTAAAATTACTTTGGTGGAAAAACAAAAGGAAGATGTTTTTCAAGAAAATAAATCTTTGAAAAGAAAAATTTGTGAAAAAGAAAAAGATTTTGTTTCACAAAAGAAAAAGAAAAATGATCATATATCTCATCATGCTTTACATGCCACCACTAATGAGATAAATATGTTGAAAAATAAAATAGATAGTTTGAGCTCTAATTTGAGTACATGTGCATTCAATCATACTAAATTGGAGTCTTTGTTTTCAAAGAAACAAACTCCATCCATTCATGCACATCATTTTGCTTATGTTGCACAACATGATCACACTCCTACACATAAGCATACTAAGGTGTACGTATGTACACATTGTGGCCGCAAAGGCCATTTAGCAAAATTTTGTTATGATAAGATTAATGCTTTCAATTTTGCTAATAAAAGATTTTGGGTTCCTTATAGTACTAACCCCAAAGGACCCAAGAAAATATGGGTATCAAAACCCCCACCTTCTGCTTGTGATGTAGGTGAGGGCTCTCACAAGACGTGAGAGAATTGGTGCCTTGGTAGTGGATGCACATGGATTGGATGGACACACTTTAGACGCATCGCTATCAAGGAGCTTGGTAGGACAACCACCATACTTGGAGCTTTGGAGTTGGTAACACTCTCTAAACTCCTACTTTTATGTACATACTTTTAATTTCATATATCATATAGCATGTTCATGTTTTATGATTTATGTGCTTCATGTGGTATTTACATGCTTAGATGTAGAATGTGTCAAACTTGCATTTATACATATACAAATAGTGAATTACAATTGATTCATATATGATTGAACTTCATGCTCATTTGTATCCACTTTATGCATATGTATAGACTAGTTTTGATGATTCTCTTTTATACATGTTTTTGCCTATTTTATGCTTCACTTCATGTATATGTATTCTTTATTCAAATCTAATAAATATACATGTATACCCGTGAGTCTCTTGCCTTCATGCAAACATCATTAATAGACTCTTTTAGATTTGGGATATGTATGTGTATTGTTAGGATTGGATTAATCATACATATACCATGAAGATTAGTGTTTTAATAAAAAAAAATGATTTTTTTTTTCTTATGATCTTTTTGAGATTCATTGACTATTTTCATAAAAATGCTATTTACATGATCGTTTAACACTCACACTTTTGTTAAAATCATTTTGAGCCTTATAGACCATGAGTGCTTAAATTTTTGTGTATCTAGTTATGTTTTATGAAAAACATAAGATTTGTTATATTTGAAGGATCTTTAACTAGTTTTTCAAAAACAATTTATACTACTTATTTATTCTTCAAATAGTTTTTGAGATTGACACATGATTCTATTTTTTTAAAGATTTGATGCTTCATGTATTGAATATTAGTGTAAATGTTAGTTTTTATCAACACTAGGATTTATACTTAAACATATTGTGGGTCACAAATAAATCTATTTATATTTGTGCTTGAATGCTTATTTGAACCCATGAAATGTGCTTGTATTGCTTGGCTTTGATAATCCTACATTTTTAAACTTGTATTCCCACTTTTTGGATTTGATTTATGATCATGTGTTTTTCATTTCATGTATATGTGTATTTTGCCAAACTTTAAGATATACATGTATACCTCTTGAGTCATTTGCCTTTAATGCAAATCTATTTATATGGACTCAATTGTGTTTAAGAGATATGTATGTATATTTATTGTTTTGTCAAAACATACATATATCTTGAAATATAAATTTTGTTTTTAAATAAAAATGTGTGATGATTTTCATGTCTTCATGATTTAAAGGAATATTGAGATAAATAAACATTTTTGCTTTATTCCTTACTTGAAGGATTTCGTACTAGTTTTAAAACATTTTCATATTAACTAGTGCAATCTCTTCATATGGTAGAGTATATGATAAGCTTACTCTTCAATTGGTATCATTGGATATTTTCAATTGGTATCAATATGATTTTTATATACTCGTATTTTGATTGTATGTATGAATGCTTTCAAATTTAAATTATATCAATTTCTATTGGTATTATCTTTTCATACATGTGATCTATTTGTGTTTTAAGAGAGTGAATCAATTGTTCTTAAAACACAATGTATATGCTAAGCTTAATTCAACTTTCAATTGGTAATTCTTAAAGCTTATGCAATATGTTTTCAAAATTGATATCAAAATAAAAAAAAATTATTATGTTGATTTGATATCTCAAAATGTGTTTTATTAAGGAAACTTCAAAATTTTAAAGAAATATTCAAAAATTTTGATTTGTATTTACTATATGCAAGGAGAGCTTAACATCTCTCTTACATATAGATTCATGTTGAGTATATTATAAATTGAGGAGCTTGACAACTCTTCTTTATATGATATACGTGTGTAGGGGGAGCTTCACATCTCCTCTTATGCATTACATAATATGTGTTATGTGAGTTAGGGCTTGTCATCCCTTCCTCATGTAATGCATATGTGTAGGGAAGCTAACTTAGCGTCTTCCTCTTCATGAATGTATATCGCATATAAATTTTTATTGATTGATTTGTATTAACCCTTCTTGATATCTATATTTTTGACAAAAAAAAGGGGGAGAAAAATTTGTTTGATTTGATTTTACTTTGAACCCTTTGTTGATGATTGACAAAAAGGGGGAGAAGTATTTGAGTATATATGCATGTTTTCATTGCTTAAGGGGGAGAAGTATTTGTCTTCCTTGTTAGTTATGCATATATTTTTGTATTGCAAATAGGAGAAAAAGATTTTGATTTATGCTTGTTGCATGTTTTTATCTCCATACATTGCATACATATTAAGTGCTTCATTGAATATCTATTATTTATTTGTTATGCATGAGTTAAGGGGGAGCTTCTTTGAAGTTTTACTTTAATCCATGCATATATAACTTCATGTGTTTTGTCATCATCAAAAAGGGGGAGATTGTTGGCCCAAAGGCCTATCACCCTAGTTTTGATGATGATCAACTCATGAAGTTATGTTTACTAATGATCTTGTGTTTAATTAGTGACAGATTCATTACCAAGATCTTAGTAGGTGCATAGCTCAACAAAGGACAAAATATCAAGATTTGGAGCTAGCACGGTGTGATCCAAGGAGCTTTTGGATCAAGCTTGGACCAAGTCAAGAAGATGAGAAGGCTTCAAGTGAAGACTTCAAGAAGATGAAGACTTGTGTCTAGGTATAAGATTTTATTTTTGTTTTAGAGTAAAATGTAAAGGATAGATAGTTGGTGGATTGCTCAAGTATATATCACACACACACTCTTGATTTACTTGTCTTTTCATAAAAGATTTTTTAGCTTAGAAAAGATTTTTCATTTTGGGAAAATATTATTTTGGTTCTTGGTATTCAAAGTTATATGTTTCAACCAAAACCTAATTTAGAGCTTAATGTCAAAAACATAGATATTTCATCTTGATTGTGTAGTGGATCACATCCATACACACTATGCTTTAAAAGTATATCTTGTTTTTGTATTTGATGATGATTTAGAAAAATATGTGTTGGAAAATATTGTTTTGGAAAAATAGTTTTTATCATGAGCCAAATATTTCCAAGTTACAAAAATAGTCCAATCTTTTATAACATGCCTTGATTTTGTGCAAGCATGTTTGTATATCAAAGTATATTGGTAAAACTATTTTTGTAGATTTTTATGTATTTTATGGGATTTTATTTAAGTCTAAAAGACCGTGTTTTAAATCCCAGAAAACTGTTTCAGGCTTCAGCTAGTCGACTTGCCTACCTTTATAGTCGACTAGTCCTGAAGTCGGTCGACCGGGTCGGTCGACCGACGTGCACAAACGTGCACGCCTTTGTGTACTGGTAGTCGGTCGACCGTGCCGGTCGACCGCTCCAGAGAGCAGTGCTCTCTGGAAAGTTCGGTCGACCGCACCGGTCGACCGTGGCTCCAACGGTCAGAAATCCGACCGTTGGCGGTCGACCGGGCCGGTCGACCGGCAGTACTGACAGATCCCAACGGCTATATTTTTCTGGCCTATAAATTTGGGGGTCTTGTCATTATTTTGTAAGAAGATTTTAGGAGAGCTTTGAGCCAGTTTTTCCCAGACTTTTAAAGGGTTTTCTCCACAAAATAGAGAGCAAATATTTCCTATCTAATGGGAAGAATTTATCAAGAGTGTTAAAAGAAAGTCTTTGAGTTTTTCCTCCACCTTTCACATCCTTGTTTTTCTCACACCACACTTGAGCATCCATTGATTATTCATCCTATAGGTGTGTTGTAGTGAGAGTGCTTTAGGTGATCAAAGTGTTGTGATCACCAAACATCTTTTCTTTGTTCTTTGAGGAGACGGGCAAGTGTGCTCGTCGTTGTTTTGAGTTCGGGTGCGGACTCGGTTGTTTGAGGTGCGGCCTCGGCGAGCCGGTGGGCTTGCGGTGTGTAAGGGACTAGAGAGTCCGAGGGCTTGTAGGTGTTGCGGCACCGAGGAGAGATCCATTGGGATCTTGCATAGTGGAAATCCTTCATGTGTCGAAGGCGGGGATGTAGAGCAAGTGTGCTCGAACCTCGAAACATACCCTTGTGTTTGCGATTACCATCTCTCTCTCTATCTCCTTTATATCTTGCATAGCTTATATTGTCTTTACATTTACATGCTTGATATATCTTGTGTGCATAATTGATATATATACTTGCTTGGGTTTGTTGACTAACACTTGTATTTAACCAAGAGAGCCAACGCGACACCTCAACCCATTCAAGGGGAATCTAGAGGAGTTTGTCCAGAGCCCTTCACGGGAAATTCGGCAACACTCTTGTGTTATAAATAGTGTTTAGTGTAAAAGTTTTAAATTGGTCATAATTGCTTTTAGCTTCCGCATTATTTGCATAATTTACCATTAAGTGACCATTAGATTAGCCATCACCTATTCACCCCCCTCTAGGTGAACCTACAGAATCTAGAGGAAGGTTAGATATCTTTGAATCAAGTTTATTAATAAAACTCTCTCAAGTTCTCTCCCCGTGGACGTAGGCCATGTTAAATTGTGCGTTCTTCCTCTTGTATCTTTTAATATTCGTCTTGTGTGCTCGAGGTAATTGATCTCATGGAGTGCTTGAGATCGTCGGTGGGGATTTACGTATCTCCTAACTATTGGTATCATAGTAAGTATGGTATTCCGAGTTATGCAACAACAATTGGTATTAGAATTGATGGTGTAGGTTTAAGACTCGAGTGCTCTAAATGAAGAAGAAGATGTTGAGTTGATGGAGTTCGGCGGAGGCAATGAAGAAGACAAAAAGAAAGTTTAGATTTATTCTAATGTAAATATTGATGACTTTTAAAGTATACTAATCAAGATGGAGTTGTCAAAGCTCAATATGCTCAGATCTGAATATGGTAGACGCAAAGGTGATGATCGGATTATCGCCAATGGCAAACGATAAGATGAGCTTGACTAGCTCACAAAGTAACTGATCGGGGGGAACAGTGTACCGAAATGTGTGTATTTAGAAATCAGTGAAAGTGTTATGTTGCTTTGACTTCCTCGATACTTCTATTATAGCAAATGACTATACGGGTCAAATTCACAAGGATAAGAGGCGATAGAAGTATTAATAGCGTGTCACATTAGTGCTAACTATTTCTTCTTTGGTTCAAAGAAACCAAAGGCTAGAAGTAGAAGGAAAAGGCGATGAGAACATAAAAGAAACGATAATTAAGTTGTGATTTGAAGATGGTTTTGAAAACAAAGTAAAAAGATAAAGAGAACTCATAGTTCCTAACTATTAATTACTACACTAACCATGCTAACTGTTGACTGAGTTTTCCTGCACACAAAAGATAGTATTTTAGTTTTAAGAATAGGATGTGCAAGTTCTCAATTCTAACCGCTGTAGCAAGGCTATGCGGGTCGTGATCCTCAGGGAGGGACTGCGATGGAAGCGTTAAGCAAGTTATCTCTAAAGTTTTTATTTTTATTAGTTAAGTTAGAAAGGAAGTGGTATTTACAATGGGTCGGCAAATAAAGAATTGGGAGAAGTTGTGATTTAATCTACAAAAAAGAAAAGAAAAGAAAAGGAAAGAAAAGAATACTTACTTGAGTTTGGTTGAAGAAAAAAAACGTGAAAACCTTACATGTTCTACCTTGCTTAGGAGGCGTTCCACGCATAGATCATAAACTCGAACTCAATCCCTGTGCACATTATATCGTCAAGCATATCAAGAACGAAGTGATGCGTAGCTTGGAGGAGAACGTCTTCATGAACTATCGCTGGTTCTCACATAGCTTAGTTATACTTGCTTTTGGAATCCACTTGCATATTCATCAACAACCACAAGAGATCACAGAGAAAAAGAAAGGAAAACAAAAGAAAAATAAAACATCAGAACAATGAACAAAAGAAAAATAATTACCTTTATTGCTGAATACAAATGCAGAGAAGAGGAAGGGTACATGGTGTCACGCTCAATATAAGCCTCTCTCTCTCTCTCTCTCTTGAAAATAAAAAGAAAAGAAAATCTAACCTAGAAACTAAAAACCCTAGCTTTTGGCCCTTGGCTCGCCTCTGGACGCTCTGTACGTTGTACTGCAGGGGGTTTTTATAGGTGCAGAAGGCCGAAGAGTCCCGGATGAAGTAGCCCACGAAATCTGGTATCCAGATGAGATCAAAATGCCGCGGAATCTTGGATTTTGCCGCGGATTTGCGGCATTTTTGTGGAATCTGGCCACGCGCTTTGGCGCGTGGCCTCACCTGGTCCGTCCATCTGGGCGCTTGCTTCTGGAAGTATGATCCTGGCTCTCCATATTGGGATTTCGAGATAACTTAGAAATCAAGTTACCTTGATCTCAAATATCCCAAATCTTCTATCCACGAATTTCCTTCTTATCTTGGGCTTTTATCCTCATCCTGCAAGTGTTTAGGGTTGGATAGAAGTCTATCCTTCCCTTATCTCTGATATTTGCAACTTTTAGCCCTTGTATTTGCATTTTGACTTCTTGTAATTGCGCTTTTTCACCTGGGCTTCAAACATGGGCTTGGATCTGGGCTTTGGGCTCTTTAAGCTTTATTTATTATAAAAATAAGAATTCGAGGCCTGCACACAATAAATTACAAATTATTAATAAATGTGCAGAATTAAATGAATAAATATGAAAATGTGATGGTAAATATGATGATAAAAATACACTTTTCACTACCAATCACACCCCCACACTTATCTTTTTGCTCGTCCTCGAGTAAAAACAAAGAAAAAGAAAAAGAAATGAAAAGTTAATCTAACCTAACTCACTTTCGTAGGAATCACGGTTGCACTTAGCACGTGCAACAAGCCGTTAAACCTCTAGGTTACCCTAGAGGACGAGTGTTGTCTCGTGAGGGTTTTCAGCGGATTGCACCCACAAAATCCATAAAAAGGAAAATATTTGAATTATTATTGAAGAGACTAAGTAGTCTGTAAGTTTTAGGATCCTCATTTTTATTCATTCTTAGACTTAGTCTTTATAAAGTAAATTGTTTTCATTTTAGGTAAGGGTCAAAATTGAACTTCTAATATAGTCTTTTTCGTTACCAAAAATCATATGCATCCTTGTAACTTGGCTAGGAATTCCTTAACTTGGACTCTCATGCCTCTTTAATTTTTTTTTCTCTTCTTTTTTTTATTTTTAATATGTATAACTCATCTAATTTTCTTTCGTGTAAGCATCAAGGCTTCTTGAGGCCCTCATACCTAACTAATTGACTCTTAGATGTGTTAATACATATATAAGTAATTTTTCCTTAATTTCCTTAGGCTTTCTAATCCACCCATGTAACGAACTTAAAGTCGATGACTCCCAAACCGGTTGGCTTTAGGGCACCAGGTGAGAAAACACCCCGCGGACTCAAATTCGAGTGAACTAGGCCCCAAAACTAAGGACTTTATTTTATTTACTCACCTTTAGGCATGAATACTTATGCTTCTTGAGGCACATGTATCAGCTTAATTGGTGATTTTTTTCTCTTTTTTTTTGTTATGAGGCACAAGGTCTTTGTCTTAGAATCCTATATATGTACTAGGAATGCACATTTCATTAAGGTAAAAATTAAGACTAACTAATTATTCAATTTCTCCTCCTATACCTAAAATTTAAACAATTTATTTATTTTGACCAAGTTTTTAGAAATCCTAATCATGATTTTCCTAATCCTTAAAACTAACTTAGGTCTTTTTCAAAAAAATAAGTCAAAATATTTCCTTTTTATAACATTTTTTTAATTTTTTTTTATTAGCAAATTTTGTTAGTTTCTACCTATGTTAGTATGTTAGTAAAGCCCACCCCCACACTTATCTCATGCATTGTCCTCAATGTATGAATGAATGCATATATGCATGAAACAGAACAAGGGAAGACAGAAGTTACCTTAAGGTGGTGGTTCCGGAGGTGGTCTAATTGGGCCAAGCGTTGCTACCCAATCAAGATAACATAATATTTGGTGGAACCCACCAGAAATTTCCCTTACATAACCCACTAAAATGTATGTATAATCATTTTTTAAAATTTCCACCCCATCAAATTTCCAAATTTCAAATAAATTTCAGAGTCAATTGTATCAACCGCCTTGTCCCAAAATGGAGTGTGAAAAGATGGAATGATTGACTTGGACGTCGTAATTATGGGAACGAATACCGACTCAGGAAAGAAACTTAAATCAAGTAAGGGTTCAGGAGTCGGGCTAGGTTCAGGAAGTGGGTCCAAGTCAAGAAGTTGAAACTCAAGTCCACAATCATCTTCCCACAATGGAATGTGACTCAATGTTGGTGATTCAAGTTCAGGAATGATAGATGTAGGAATCAAAACTGACTCTAAAAGATTACCTAAGTCGGGTAACAAAACAGGAGTCAATAATGATTCGGGAATTTGAACTTGATCACAGATTTGAGAATCTAGGTCACATATCTCATTGGGTTCAATTTCATAAAAATGAGAACTTACCAATTTATCCATGGGACTTTCAAAATTGCACAATTGGTCAAGTTCAATATGATGATCATCAAAAATGGGTGATTCAATTTCATTATGAATTGGAATAGGATCTAATGTTGACTCGGGAAAAGTGAAATCAGGTGGAGACACTGGAGTCATTATTGGATCAGGAAATAAAATTGAATCATCGAGTGGAAGATCATGATCATATTCATGTTCAAGTTCTAATTCATGAAAGGAAAAACTTGCCAAGTTATCAGATTTTGAAGTTTCGGCAAGTTCACATGATGGTACTGAATTAGAATCTTGTTGTCCAAAGCAACTTGGTTCGTCGGCTCTAACAGAATGGTCAACGATATCAGAAATGACCGAACGGTGAGAACGTAAGGATTGAACCATCAAATCTATGTCACGCTCACGAGCTAATCTAGCCTGAGTCATGGCAGCAAGCATCCTTTCATAATGTGATTGGGCTTGACAAGAGGAAGTGTAATCGTGATGAAATTGTGAGTCGGTGGACTCACGCATAATCATTTCTCCGATTGATGGTAATTGTTGCTTGGACTCATGCATACTTATCATTTCCCCGATAGATGGTAATCTATTCTGAATGGGGGGATCTAAGTATGAATCATTGAAAGAATGTGGACTGGGTGGAGACTGAGGACAAGTCGGTTGAAAATTGGACTCGGGGGACTCGAAACCCCATGAACTCTGTAACGAGTTGAAAGTATGAAAATCATGGTCATAAGATGGGGGGTATGGGTTATAATTATTCGGATAAGACCATTCCGGCACACTAGATTGGTCAAAGTTATGATATGCCGGGTTGGTAATATCCGAAAAATAGTTAGGTGTGTAATATGGATTAAAGTTGGAAAAATTATTATTATATGCCATATCACACCAACACAAACAAACAAACAAATAAACAAACAAAAAGAAAAAAAATTCTATCCTAAGTTAGGGTAGACCTATGACCTAGACGACTCCTAACTGGTTAGACTGTCCACGGGAGGTCGGGTGCAGACTTTGACCACGAGTTAATCAGCCAGGTCAGGGCAAGAGTGGTGGGAGGTTTTCCGTCAAAGACGTTCCTTAATTAAATAACCACCAATCTTCGGGCTTTCGGCCCTCAATCCCTTTCCTAGACACTGATTTGGCAAGAGTCAACTTCCAGCACTATTCCCCCTTAGGATAATCTCCTATTGAGTCCGAGATGTCCCTAGGGCCAACGTCTACTCTTTTTTAGTTAGGCTTGGGTTAGTGAGTGCTTGGGATATGATTTTTGGGCTAAGGAAGGGTGATGAAATCCCCACCTTATCTTGTTAATGGGTTATGCCCTTAAGATGAATTAGTGCAAGTGTACAAGATAAATAGATAAGATTCACTCAAAGCAGAAAATCAACCAAGAGATGAGTCCTATTCTACATGCAATGCGTACGTACCTTGCTCCAGCACTCTTCAACAGTAAAAATAAAAATAATTGAAAAGACACGTGCCTAATATGCAAACGTCTAATCAATTTTTATTTTTAACAACCAATAACTTACTGTTGAATTATTAGCAATTTACAGGTATATCACAGAACAAAATAAACAGAGCAGTAAACAGAATTTACAATTTGCAGCAACCTGCAAAAATATCAATCAGTAGTTCTCTACTGTTGCAGCGTTTCCGCGGCTCTGGCCGCGGATCCGCGGCAAAACAGTAGGTTCTGGTGCTCTGCCTTCGAGGGCAGAGACACAGAATAGCAGTATGTCCACTGCTGCTTCTATGTTTCTGTTTCCTGTTCTCCAAACCTGCAAACAGAAAAGAATAAAGAATTAGTTAAAAATTAAATTTTTGTTTTAGAGATAAACTTACCGTCCCTCCCCGGCAACGGCGCCAATTTGTTGACTGAGTTTTCCTGCACACAAAAGATAGTATTTTAGTTTTAAGAATAGGATGTGCAAGTTCTCAATTCTAACCGCTGTAGCAAGGCTATGCGGGTCGTGATCCTCAGGGAGGGACTGCGATGGAAGCGTTAAGCAAGTTATCTCTAAAGTTTTTATTTTTATTAGTTAAGTTAGAAAGGAAGTGGTATTTACAATGGGTCGGCAAATAAAGAATTGGGAGAAGTTGTGATTTAATCTACAAAAAAGAAAAGAAAAGAAAAGGAAAGAAAAGAATACTTACTTGAGTTTGGTTGAAGAAAAAAAACGTGAAAACCTTACATGTTCTACCTTGCTTAGGAGGCGTTCCACGCATAGATCATAAACTCAAACTCAATCCCTGTGCACATTATATCGTCAAGCATATCAAGAACGAAGTGATGCGTAGCTTGGAGGAGAACGTCTTCATGAACTATCGCTGGTTCTCACATAGCTTAGTTATACTTGCTTTTGGAATCCACTTGCATGTTCATCAACAACCACAAGAGATCACAGAGAAAAAGAAAGGAAAACAAAAAGAAAAATAAAACATCAGAACAATGAACAAAAGAAAAATAATTACCTTTATTGCTGAATACAAATGCAGAGAAGAGGAAGGGTACATGGTGTCACGCTCAATATAAGCCTCTCTCTCTCTCTCTTGAAAATAAAAAGAAAAGAAAATCTAACCTAGAAACTAAAAACCCTAGCTTTTGGCCCTTGGCTCGCCTCTGGACGCTCTGTACATTGTACTGCAGGGGTTTTTATAGGTGCAGAAGGCCGAAGAGTCCCGGATGAAGTAGCCCACGAAATCTGGTATCCAGATGAGATCAAAGTGCCGCGGAATCTTGGATTTTGCCGCGGATTTGCGGCATTTTTGTGGAATCTGGCCACGCGCTTTGGCGCGTGGCCTCACCTGGTCCGTCCATCTGGGCACTTGCTTCTGGAAGTATGATCCTGGATCTCCATATTGGGATTTCGAGATAACTTAGAAATCAAGTTACCTTGATCTCAAATATCCCAAATCTTCTATCCACGAATTTCCTTCTTATCTTGGGCTTTTATCCTCATCCTGCAAGTGTTTAGGGTTGGATAGAAGTCTATCCTTCCCTTATCTCTGATATTTGCAACTTTTAGCCCTTGTATTTGCATTTTGACTTCTTGTAATTGCGCTTTTTCACCTGGGCTTCAAACATGGGCTTGGATCTGGGCTTTTGGGCTCTTTAAGCTTTATTTATTATAAAAATAAGAATTCGCGGCCTGCACACAATAAATTACAAATTATTAATAAATGTGCAGAATTAAATGAATAAATATGAAAATGTGATGGTAAATATGATGATAAAAATGCACTTTTCACTACCAATCACTAACCTCAAGAGTGATAGTTGCCTCACATAGATCTTTGGCCATCACTAGACTTGTCTATAAGGGCTTTTAAAAGCGTGTCCTATAAGATTGTTTTCAACATCAAAGCTTGATTAAAAAGGTGCATCATACAATTAATCTATAAAAACTTGTTAGAGGAAAGCATGGAGTAAAGTAAGTTGTGCAAGTTAGGAGTTAGAACACATCATCATGAGCCATCAATGACTTTTGCAAGAACAAAGGCTTGTAGGTGAAATATATTCATGTAGATTATCAATCAAGTGTTAGATTATTAGTTGTTAGTAGTTAGTCACCATGAGAGAAAACTAGTTAAGTATCAAGGAAGAAATTAAAGAAGAAACAAGAAAGAAAAGGAGGAATTTTTCATAGATTGTCACTCTCTATTCCAATGTCTCTCTCTTTTTCTCTTGAATCACTCTCTAATCTAATCCTAGGTCTATAAAGAAAAGAAAAACTCAAAAGAAGAAGAAAATCCTACATTAAGCTACACTAAAGGAGAAGAAACCCTAATCCTAATCTCCTCCCCCGAGTCTCTGGCCTCTGGTGCATTATTTATAGCAAACGAAGCTTCTGGAAGAGAGAATACGCCATAGGCAATGATCACGGCCCTATTGCCCTGCCTTTGCTGTGGATCTGCTGCAATAGTCACAGATTTGTGGCCTGATCAGGACCATAGGCTCTAATTTTTTGCCCGGGTTTCGTCCAGCTGCGAGGGGTTATTTTATATATTGATTTTTCTTATTTTTGTTCTAAAATTCTTGAAGACTGGGCTTCGATATTGAGCTTCAATTTGAGTCTATTTTGGGTTCTTCTAGAAAGATTTGGCCTTCAAAAAAATTTTGAAATTATCCTAAAAAAAGTAATATTCTGCCTCTTTTTACCAATCTGTCCTTCTCTCGATATTATCTGCAGAAGAGATCAAAATACGGGTAAAAAACAATATTTTATTCATCAAATGATAGAAAAATGAGATAATAAAGTGTAGAATTGATGGCTAATCACACCCCCACACTTATCTTTTGCTCATCCCGAGCAAAACAAGAAAAAAAACTAAACTAAAACTTTTATTACACTACTTTTGCAGGTGACGCGATTGTACTGGGCGTGTACAACAAGATTTTAAATTTCTAGCTTTTTCCTAGAGAAGAAGTTATAATTCATGAGCGCTTTCAGTGGATTACACCCACAAAATCTATCAAGAAAGAAAACAAATGTTAGTATTTTTGAAAATACATTTTGAAAGAGAGAAAATTCTCAAAATATTTTTGCAAACATTAAGTGATCTAAGGTCATAGGTTAACCTAAACTATTCATCCCTAATTTGGTTCTCCATGTAAGGATTTGTTATCAATCAAGGTTAAGAAATGAAGATTAAATTGATTATTAGATCTTTCATAAAACCTAGATAATATGCATTGTATATTTTTGGGATTTCAATTCTGACTTTTTAATATCGTTTGTTTATTTATATATATATTTTCAGTTTTATTAGGCTTTCTAATTTACCCAGGAAGCGAGCCTTTAACCAATGATTACCAGAATAAACGGTCTGAGGGCACCAGATGAAAAACATCCCTCGGACTTAAGGACTCGAGTAAATAAGGCCACAAAACTAAATGGTTTATTTGTTTCGACCATTATTAGGCTTGATTAATCATACTTCCTAAGGCACAACTAACCAACTTAATTAGTGGCTCCCTCGGACTTAAGGACTCGAGTAAATAAGGCCACAAAACTAAATGGTTTATTTGTTTCGACCATTATTAGGCTTGATTAATCATACTTCCTAAGGCACAACTAACCAACTTAATTAGTGGCCAAGTGTTTTTAGTTAATCTTTTTATTTTTTTATTTATAAGTATTTAAGTCTTTGTTTTAATCTCTAAATATATAAGTGCATGTATCTCTATAGCAAAAAATTTAAGGTCAAATAATCTTTTTAATCTTTATTCCTTAATCTTAAAAATCCAACAATATCTCTTATTTTAATTCAAATTAAGAAATCATAATCAAGGCTTCCCTAGTTCCTAAGATCAACCTAATTATTTTTAAAATGAATCAAATTTTTTTCTTTTTTTCCCCAAATAGTTTGTTAAGAAAGAAAATATCCTATACAAAAGAGAAAATTCTATCCTAAAAAGAAGTGAAAAAAGAAAGAAAATCTAAAAATTCTACGTTAGTAAACCCTCCCCCACACTTATCTTATGCATTATCCTCAATGCATCGTGAATGCATGTATGCATGGAATTAAAGAGTGAAAGAAAATTCACCTCAAGGTGGTGGTTCTGGTGGAGGTCTGATTTGGGTGTATGAAATGCGGCCTAATTCAAAGAATGTGGAGTTCATAGGAACCCACCAGTGACCTCTCTATTATAACCCAGTAGTTGATTGTATACATGTATGATTTTAATTAGCCCATCAAAATTTCAATTTTGAAAAATAATTTCTGAGTCATTTTTTCTACACCTTTATCCCAGAATGGAATGTGATATGATGAAATGAGTGATTTGGGATCAGGAGATACAGAAACTAATACTAACTTAGGAAGTTACTAAAATCAAGTACAGATTCTGAGGTCAAAATTGGTTCAAAAAATTGATCCAGACCAAAAAATTGAAACTATGCCTCACATTCATTTTCCCTCAATGAAATGTGACTTTGTAAGATTGATGATTCAAGTTAAAAAATTACAGATATGGGAGTCAAAAGTTACTCGAAAATGTTGCTCAAATTAGATAACAATACAGATGTCAATATTGATTCAAAATTTAGAATTTAATCATAAAATTGATGGTCGAGGTCACATTTCTGTTTGAGTTTGATTTCAGTGAAAACTTGCCAAATTGTCAATGTAACTCTCAAAAGTATTGTATTGACCAAGTTCAATATATTGATCTTGAAAGATTAGTGATTCAATTTCACGATGTACGTGCACATGATTCAATACTGACTCGAAAAGTGATTAAAATTGATTAAAGATACCGGAGTCAATATTGAGTCAAGATGTGTAAATGAATTATCAAGTTGAGATTGAGGATCACATTCATACTCAAGTTCTATTTCAGGAAAGGAATAAATTGCTAAAATGTCAATGTGGTTCTCAAAATTTTGATCTTGGTCAAGTACAAATGGTTGTGATGAAATTGAATCTTGGTTTCCAAAGCAACATGATTTTTGGGCTGTATAAATATGGTTAGAGATATTAAGATTGGTCAAATGTTATAAGAGAGAGTTTTCTCTTTCCTATAAGCGTTGACCAAGTCGCTCATTTGTGCTTATAATCTAACGATGAACTGGGTAACAAAATTTTGTGTCTAAATCATGTCTTCCATACTCTTTTTTAAATCTGCTTGTTCTTCTTGAAAAGGCGAGTAGGAAGGTTTGGTTTGAAAACTTTGGTGAAATTAATAGATTTTGAAATTGTTGTTTAGACTCACGCAAGATATCCATACTCCTGTTCAAGTCAGATTTTTCTTCTTGGGGAGGTAGGACTTGGAATGGTAAGCATGAATTTTGGAAATTTTGTATAAATTGGGAGTCAAACATGTTTTGAAATTGTTGCTCAGACTCACGCAAGGCTTCCATACTCTTTTCTGACTCTGATTTTTCCTCTATCGGGTGTTCTAAAAAAAGAGTATATGAAGCTTGGTTATGGGAAAATTATGAAGTTTGTGAGTCGACCATGTTTTGAAATTATTGTTGGGACTCAAGCATGGCTTCTATATTCTTTTCTAATTCGAATTTTCTTCAGTCGATGGTTCTGAAAAAGGAGTATATAAAGCAAATTTGAGGAATGATTGTGAATAAGGTGATTGAAAATTTGGCTCGAGGGAGATGGATCCTCATCGACTCTGTGAAGAGTGAAAATTATTTTAAAAATTTTGGTCATAATATTGGGGATATGGGTTATGTTGAGTCGGATAAATCCAATCTGATGTATGTTGTTGGTTCATATTGTATAAAGCCGGGTTTGAGTTATCCAAGTCAGTGAGATCGGGATAAAATATGGATTCATATTAAAGTTGAAAAAATTGTTGTTGAAATCCTTTTCACAATAATCACAAACAAAAGAAAAAACAAACATACAAATAAAAAGGAAGAAAAATTAAACAATCCTATGCTAGGGTTGACCTAGACCTAGATGACTCCTAACTGGTTGACTGTTTAGGAGATGGATAATTGTAATATCTGGCCATGAGCTAATCGGCCAGGTAGGGACAAAATTCAGTGGGGGGTATCCGTACGTAAACAACGGGCCTTAATTACGCCAAACCATTAAATCTTCAAGGCTTAACCTCTTAATCCCCAATCCTTAGACACCGATTTGGCAAGATTTTGATACTAACAACTTTCTTCCGAGGTCAATCTCTTAATGAGTCTGAGATGTCCCCGGGGGCCAACGTCTAGCAAGTTTTATTTAGTCTTGAGTTGTGCGAGTGAGGAGGTAATTTTTGAGCAAAGGGAGGGTAATGACTTTCTCACTTTATCTTGTATTGGGTTATGCCCTTAAGTTTGTTTCGTGCAAGTGTGCAATATAGACAAAAATAAATACTTAAGCAACTAAATCACCCACGTGTTTGTCCTAAGTTATATGCAATATCATATGTATAACTCAGTTCAGCTCTCAACAACTGAACAATACATAGTAAATTGGAGTTGAAATCGACACGTGCCTATGATGAAAATGTCTAAACTAGTTTTTAACACGTCCAGTTATTGAATTTGTTGTTTGATTATTGCAGTGAATAGGCAAAACAACACAAAAAGTAACAACAGTATATGCTGAGATATGCAAATATATAAATCCCTGCAAAAGATGGGATTGTAGATCCCCAAAGTAGCCGTGCTTTTATAGTAATGAATGCCTGGCCGCGATAAATTTTTGAAATCTGACTTCCTACTTTCTAGAGCAGGAGGTACAGGGGGTATGGCCTTCTGCAATATTCAGTTTCTGTAAAAGTTGACATGTACGTAGAAATAGAGAAAAAAGTTAACAAAAACGTGAATTCAAACTGTTTCCATCCCCGACAACGATGCCAAAATCTGATCGGAGGGGAATCATGCACCGAAATGTGTGTATTTAAAAATCAATAAAAGTGCTACGGTGCTTTGGCTTCCTTGATACTTTCGTTATAGTAAAGTGGCTATATGGGTCAAATTCATAGGGATAGGAGGTGATAGAAGCATTAATGGTGTGTCACGTTAGTGTTAACGAGTTCTTCTTTGGTTTAAAAATCAAAAGAAAAAGAAAACAAAACTAGAAGGAGAAGGCGATGAAAACATAAAAGAAATGATAATGAAGTTGTGATTTGAAGATGGTTTTGAAAACAAAGTAAAAAGATAAAAAAAAAATCTTGCTTCCTAACTACCAATTACTCCACTAACCATGTTAACCTCAAGAGTGATATTTGCCTCACATAGATCCTTGGCCATCACTAGACTTGTCTCCAAAAGCTTTTCAAAGCATGGCCTATAGGGTTGTTCTCCTCATCAAAGCTTGATTAAAAAGGTACACCATACAATTAGTCCATCAAAACCGGTTAGAGGCAAGTATAAAATACAATAAGTTTACAAGTTAGCTTGTTAGTAAGTTAGGAGTTAAAGCCCATCATCATAAGCCATCAATGGTTCTTACAAGAGCAAGGCCTTGTATGAGACTATTAGATTCATGTGGATTATCAATCAAGTGTTAGATTGTTAACGGTTAATAGTTGTCACCATGAGAGAAAACTAGCAAAGCATTAAGGAAGAAATTAAAGAGGAGATGAGGGAAGAGAAAGGAGGAATTTTTCTTGTCACTCTCTATGACAAAGTCTCTTTTTTTCTCTTGAATTACTCTCTAATCAAATTCTAGATCTATAGAGAAAAAGAAAATATAAAAGAAGAAGAAAATCCTACATTAAGATACTTTAAAGAGAAGAAGCCCTAATCTCGGTCTCCTCGCCTGAGTCTCTGGCCTCTGGTGCACTATTTATAGGTAAATCAAGCTTCTGGAAAATGAGATGGCACCACACGGCAAAGATCAAGGCCATGACCCTGACTTTGCCACGGATCCGCTGCAATAGCGCGGACCTGTGGCCTAATCAGGGCCATAAGCCCTGATCTTTTGGCCCGGTCTCGTCCAGCTCCGAGGGGTTCTTTTATATATTGATTTTTTCTGATTTTTACTCTAAAATTCCAACAGATTTGGCTTCAATATTGGGCTTCAATTTGAGTCTACTTTGGGTTCTTCTAAAAAGACTTGACCTTCAATAAATCTCTGAAATTATCCCCAAAATAGCAGTATTCAGCCTTTTTTTACCAATTTGCCCTTCTTGTGGTATTATTTAGAGAAAAGACCAAAATACGGGTAAGCAACAGTATTTTATTCATAAACCAGCAAAAAAATATGATAATAAAATGCAGAATTGATGGCTAATCAGGCATCACATAAGGCATCCCATGGAGGCTCGCTGCGGCAGCAAGTCAAAGGAAAAACAACGAAGAGTAATGAAGACGATCAATTGACGAGATTAATCGAAAGATAGATCATGCAATCGTATAGGATTCAGATGATCAAGGTGACAAACCCTATGTTTTTAAATGTTCTGGATGCAATGGTGGTACAAATTGAGGAATGTCTTATGTAGGTTCTGTACAGATCAGTTAAAAGAATCTACGAAAATCATGGTCAAAGTTACGATAAATCAGTCATGACACGGTGAGATTATTGCAGACATTGGTGGATCTATCAGGTTTAAAGATCATCAATAACAGGACAATAGATCTGACAAATATCAATACAGTGGTGGATGGAAATCCTTATTGATGGAAGAAAGACCATGGCAGTGTGTAGTGGGAAAGCCAGGTAGGACCCTGGCAGTTATGTGAAGACGATAAGTCTCAAGGTTAAAACATTGATGGAAGTGGACCATCACCAATTAATAAGTGGAAGTGCTGGGATTTGGGTCAAACAAATAGTCTACATCGGCTAGACATGAGGATGGTTTTGAGTTTATAAGGATTTGGGCTACTCCACCTAATAGGCTAGTCTTTTGGGATGGTGCCCCGAATCCTTACAAGTGGTATCAGATCCATGCCCCGAACTTAGTATGTGTGTGGGTGATGTTCGATCCCCCCAGGGCGCAGCGGAAGGCACAGTAGGCCCCTGTTAAGCTGGATCTATAAAGATTGAGCTCTCAAAGGAGGTAATCATGCTCCAGGTGTTTCATGTAAGACATATTGTCTTCCAACATAGTGAAGAAGAGTAAGCTTGATTGAGGACATGATCTTTTTCGATAAAGAATAAGGAAGATCAACTTGCAGGGAGGCACTGACACTTTGTTTGAGGGGGGATAAAACCTGCTTAATTCCTAAAGGCGAAAAAAAAGGTGCAATAAAGTCTCTGTATAGCTAGTTGAGCTCTCGAGATTGGCAGCAGAGCCCTGCTTCATGTAAGGGGTGTGCTATAACACAGTGAAGAGGACCTCGATCTTGATTGAGCATATGTCTTCCAGGTGTGAAAATGATCTTCCAGGTGTGAAGATGAGCTTATAGAGAGACTCTTTATTTGAGAGGATGATTGTTGAGATTTGGGTCGAACATATAGTCCCACATCGGCTAGACGTGGGGATGGTCTTGGGTTTATAAGGATTTGGACTACTCCACCTAATAGGCTAGTCTTTTGGGATGGTACCCCGAGTCCTTACAGGAAGACCATGGGACGACAAGCCCTTGACAATATTCGTATAAAGTAGGAAAGATCAAGATAAAATTAGAGGCGGATTGCCTTAAAACCGGCTGTGCCCCATGAGTGGGAATGCGTCACAAAGCAGAATTTGTTGGTGGTGGTGGTGATGCAATGCACGTTAAGGGAAAGAAACTAGGTCAAGGAGTTTCAATGGAAGGCTTGAAGGGAGCTCACTTCGAGGTAGAGCTTCTGTTGGCCAAAAGGCCCATCTCTCTAGTTTTGATGATGTTTAACTTATATAGTTATAGTACTAATGATATTGTGTTTATTTAGTATCAAATTTACTATCGAGATCTTAGTCAGTGTTTAGCTTTAATAAAAGATTCGAAGTCAAGTTTTAAAGCTAGCACATGTTGATGCAAGAGCTCGCACATCAAGATCGTTCAAGTACTCAAGAGGAGTCTAGCTCATTGGATCAGGTTTGGACTAAGTCAAGAAGGAGAAGAAGATTTTTAAGAAAAGATTTCGTGAAGACTTGTGTCATGTTTGTAAGTATTAAGATATTGCTTTTAGATAAAATATAAAGTATAGATTAGTTGTGGATTGCTCAAGCTCAAACACACACGCACAAAATTTATATAGTGTTTCATAAGAATAGTTTTGATTTTAGAAAATACCGTTTTGGTTTTGAGCTTCAAAGTATACATCCTTATGTTTTATGATTAGATTTCATCAAAACAAGTTTATATAGTTTATATATGTTTTTAATTTCATCTATGCACATTGTTGGTTCAAATGTTTAGAAAAACTTATTTGGTGATTCTATATCAAATGTTTAAGTTTTGAATTTATCAAAACTTATTTTAGAGCTTATTGTCAAAAATATAGAATTCATCTCACTGCATATTGGATCATATCCATACACACTAAGCTTCAAAAGTGTTTAAAATATCTTGTGTTTGTATTTGGAGAGTTTTAGAAAATTCATTTTTCAAATTAAAGATTGATTTTGAAAAATACGGATTTTTGTTTATGGCAAAATTTCTATATTACAAAAATGGATCAAAAAGTTTGTAATATGTGTTGATTTTTTATCACACATATTTGTACTTCAAAGTATTTCAGTGAACTTATTTTTATAGATTTTTAGTGATTTTATGGGATTTTATAAGAGTATATAAAACTAAGTTTTAATCCTTAAAATTTGCTGACCTGGCCTTCTGCCAGTCGACCGGCCTGTCAACTGAGACAGAAGTCGGTCGAAGGGAGGTCGACTGATGTGTACAGAAACGTGCACAACCTTTAGCTTGAGGGCCGGTCGACCAGGCGGTCAATTGTCCAGAGAGCTTTGCTCTCTGGATCTATCCCCGGTCGACCGGGCGGTCGACTGGCAGGTCAAGTGTTGGGTGCGGTTGACCGGCAACCCCAATGGTCATATTTAACAGACTTTTCTGCTGAGTTGGCTCCCAACGGTTTGTTTTTGATCCCCTATAAAATGTGGTTCCCTTGGCCTATTTTTCATAAGATTTTGAAAGTGTTTCAAAGCCAGTTTTTCCCATCTCTCTTAGTGTTCTTTATGGATTTTGTGGGAGCAATCCGCTAAAAACTCTCAGGAGACAAAACTCCTCCTCTAGGGGAAACCTAGAGGTTTAACGGTTTATTGCACACGCTCAGTGCAATCGCGTCACCTGCGAAAGTGGTGTAATAATATTTATAGTATAGTTTTTCTTTTTCTTGTTTTGCTCGGGACGAGTAAAAGATAAGTGTGGGGGTGTGATTAGTCTACAATTATGGATTATTATATCGTATTCCCTACCGATTTATGAATAAAATATCGGTCTAAACCGTGTTTTGGTCTCTCTTGCAGATAAATCAAAAGTTTAAGGGCAAAGAAGTAATAAGAGCTTAATTAAACTCATTTTTGGGTAATTAAATCCGGATTTCTTGGAGGCCAAGTAAGGGAACTTCTAGAAGATGCATTGAACCTAGACCTTTGCGCACGTCAGACGAAGATCCGAACGAATATACCCATAATCGAATACACCAAGAAGGTCCACGAATCCCGGAGATATTTCTTGCCAAAACCAGGGATTTAACACCCTGGTTTTGTCGCAAAAACGCGGCAAATACCGCGTTTCCGCGGCAATCTTGTGGGGCTACGTGTCGATCTTCGACGCGTGGCCCCGTCTCATCTTCTGAAACCTACTTTTGTCTATAAAAAGGGCAGGGGTTGGCCAAAACGAAAGGAGTTTTGGATTTTAAGCTAGGTTTTCTATCTTTAGTGTAGTGTAGTGTAGGTGTTCTTCCTTTCTTTTCTTTTGTATTTTCATTTCGTTTTTAGATCTTGTAGTAGGACTGAGAGATTCAGAGAGAGATATAGAGACATTGATACAATAGATAGTGACAATCTATATAAAGGTGTCTCCTTTCTTCTCCAATGTAATCTTCTCCATCTTCTACATGATGCTTAGCTAATCTTTTCTTCTCATGACAATCTAACTACTAACCACTAACCATCTAACCACTTACTTGATAATCCACATGAATCTAATAGGCTCTACAAGGCCTTGCTCTTGCAAGAGCGATTGATGGCTCATGATGATGGATTCTAACATTCTAACATTTCTAACACCTAACCCACTAATTTGCTAACTTGCAATGTCTTCTTTATTTTATGCTCACCTCTAACTGGTTTTGATGATTTAATAGTAGCTTGCAACTTGTTATGTGGTATGGATGTGTTGTTTGAATGTAAAAGAACAATCTTATGGGCCATGCTCTGTATCATCTCTTGAAGCCAAGGATTAGTGATGGTCAAGAATCCATGTGAGGTATCTATCACTAAGAGGTTAGCATGCTTAGTGGAGAAATTAGTAGTTAGTAGCCATGAGTTTTCTTTTATCTTATTTTAAAAATCAATTTCCAAACTCTTTTATCATTCTTGTTTTCACCAACTTCTTAGTTCATCTTTATTTCATCTTCTTTTCTATTTTGATTTTCAAACCACTTCTCTTTTATTTTTATATCGCTTTCATCGCTCTCCTCATCTATCACATTCTGAATTTTATTTTCTTTTACTTTTACTCATTCTTTTACAAAGAAGAACTGTTAACATACGATGTGAATAAAAATTGTTAATGCTTCTATCGCCTCCCGTCCCTGTGGACTGACCCGTTGAGGTAATGCTATAACGGAAGTATTGAGGGAACATTAGCACATATACGTTTTTACTGATTTCATAAAACACATATTTTCGAGTGCTGGTTTCGTCCCCATCAATCGCCCGTTCGATTGGCACCAACCGAGAGCATGGACAAAGAATGTCGGTCGACCGCCCCAAGGGGCAAGCCATATGACAGGCTTACTCCGTCGACTGCCTGCTCGACTGAAGCAGCTCAAACCATAACCAATAATAGTTGCAATTTTTCTAGAAAAAGAGTTTTAAAAATAATTTTGAAAAATTTCATAGAAAGTGATAGACATCTAGAAGCAATCTATGGTATAAGAAATTTTATAATGAAATTAATTTTTAAAAAATTTGTCAAAAATATTCTCAAAAATTTCATAAAAATCATACATAAATTTAACTCAAAATTAAGTCAATTAAATAAGAAGTGGCGCCGTATTCCTTTGACGGGCTCTGAAATCCTCCTAATTCTTCTTCTAAATAATGAGTTAAGGTGCTCCTTACTTTTCTTATTTGAATTGCTTAATAGTGAATTAAATACTAAAACTAATTTTTTAAAATATCACGATACATACAAAGGCATGATATACAATGAAATGATATTACCAAAAAGTGTACACACATCAAACAAGTAGTCAAACAATTTTTCCTACACATGGAGAAAATCTAATATAGTGCAAACAATAGGAACTAAACTACCATCATGAATAAATGATAATACATGTATAGTGCCAAAAAAATGTTTACCATGATCAAGTAATCGTTATACTACTCAATTTAAACAATAGAGAACTATAAGCTATCCATATATGAATGTCAAATATTGAAAATTTAAGATATTTTAGGAGTAGTTACCGACATAAGTACATGTTCTTCGAATATGTGATATTCTCCCACCTTTTCTTCTTGATAGTGATGCATTCATATGGTGGATTCCTTGTGCACCAATACATCCACCACCGAGGCACAATTTTCTCCAATGTCTTGGAGGATGACACACCTACATCAAGTAAGTTCGGTGTGTTTTTGGTACCCAAATCGTTTTAGGTCTTAGGGGTTAGTATTTTCTCAAACCCAAATACTTTTGGCTTTCTTATTTAATATAGGATAGCAAAACAAGGTTAAATAACCTTTGCGGCCATAATGTGTACAAGTATACACTTTGTCTTATATGTAAGCATGTGTGTGATGTGCATGTGAAGCATGTTTTGTGTGTGTGCTTGTGAAGAGGTGAATTTTCTTTGGGTTTTGCCCTTTGAAAACATAAAACTAATCTTATCCATGTTAAAAACACATTTATTCAAGGTGGAATCCAAAGCTACGATTTTCAATGTTCAAAAAATCATTTTTGTCAAAAGCAATATTAGGGCTTTTGCCCTAGCAAATAAGTTTGTGATCATCAAAATTTTTTTTGGCCTTTTTGAAATAAATTTTAAAATCATTTTTCTCTTTAACAGTAATATCTAACTTATTTTTCAAAAATTCATTTTTCTTTTTCAATTTCTTATTTTGAATTTTCAAATCTCATAACCTTCTTGTAACTCCTCAAAAAATCTAACAAGCTCATCTATAGGCAAGTCATCTTCAACAATAGAAGTTTCAAAATTTACCTTAGATACTTCATCACCATTTGCCATGAAGAAAACGTTTATGATGTCAACTTCTTCTTCGGATTTGGTCTATGAGTCATCCCAAGTTGCCACCATGGCCTTCTTCTTCTTGTGTACTTTCTTGAAGGTGGTAGCTTGTAGCGAGGGTAATCCGGGATAAGATGTCCCGTGTTCTTGCAATGATAGTAAGGACCCATCTCCTCCTTTTTCTTTTCAAATTTTCTTTGTTTTCTTTACCTTCAAAAGTTGCTCTTTCTTTCCTTATAGCAGAACATCTTGTCCACCTTTCTAATGAGCATAGCGAAGTCTTCTTCTTCATTTTCATCCATGGAGTCTTCTTCTTTTGATATGGATGGGGATGCTCTAAAGGAAATAGATTTTTCTTCAGAGGCTTCCTTTCTTCTCGTACCTTCATCTCCATCCCGTGGGTCTTGAGATTTTCTATAAACCAAGAGAAGTCCATTTCCTCTCTATTATTGAGTTCCTTCACGGTAGTAGCCTTTACTTCCCATGATTTAGGGAGAGCTCTAATAACCTTCCTTATCTTTTGGTCATTGTCAATTTAGTCACCTAAAGAAGATAACCCATTAGTGATCTTGATAAAATGAGTGAGCATTTCATCAACAACAATGTAAAATTTTCATATTTTGAACGTAAAAGATCAATCTTGGATCTCTTTATTTGGTATGCACCCTCATGAGTAACAATCAAATCATTTCGCATTTCATATGTGGATTTGCAATTAATTACATGAGAAAGATCATCACCATTTAATGCTTGTGTCAATACATATTGTGTTTTCACATTCGCTTCATAGTCCTTGGCGATTGTTTCGGATCATGTATCCTCATCACCGTGAGATTCAACAAATTTCTTAGTAATGGCCTTGGCTACTCTAACTCTTAAGGACTTAAGAAATAGAGTCATTTTGATATTTTACATAGGAAAGTTCAACCCATCAAATTTAGGTGGGGACTTAATGCTAGAAAAGTCATGAGATGCCATAATTCAAATAAGTAAGCAGATAAACAACAAATATAGCCATGAAAGGATCTCCCAAAGTTGGTTAAATCAAAGACTAAAGATTAGGCTCTGATACCAATTCTAAATCATCTAGAGGGGGGTTGAATAGGTGATGGATATAGGATGATGGAAAATAATACGGAATTAAAAACAATCTCTAGCAAACTAGCAAGTAATATTCTCTACACAAGTAACAATGGCACAATAGTATAGATTGCAATATGAAATAGAACAATAGTAGCATGCAATAGTAGTAAGTGAGTTAAGAAAGGTGAAAAAAATAAACAAATCGCAAATACAAGAGGTTTATTTTGAGGTTCATGCTACACTCTATGTCCCCGCTTTCACCATGTGAAGGATTTTTCGCTATAACTGTTCCCGCGGGATCACCGCTTTATACATTCTCGCAAGAATGATTAGGACCAACAAGTCCACTCACTAGATGCCGCAGCACCTTAGAATCGATGAACCCGCAAGCTCGTGGTTAGGCCTTAACCTCTACAACACTTCTTAATAACAAGGAAAGATGTGACCTTTCCTAGATCACCGAAATGGGCTCACAAACACAATCCTATAGCCAAGAATAGAATATGTAGCTATGAGATTATGGTCAGGAAATCTTTGAAATCAGTGGAGTTAGGAATTAAGTAAGAGAGATTTGTAATGTACTTTGTTTTTGAAAACTTTTCTCTTTTTGAATTTTTTTCTTTTGAAGAATTAGAGTCTAATTTTGTATAAGTCTTAAAAACTATATTGTCTTTCAATCATCTACAGGGTTTCTATTTATATGTGTTCAAAATACCCGAGAGAAAAATTATATAGCCATTTTTGATTAGCCACTAAACAACAGATTAACAATATAGCTGTTTGGAACAGAAACTGCCAAAACAGGCAGATCGGTCGACCGCCTGGTCGATCGCCAACGGTAATATTTTTGACCATTAGACAACGTCCGTTGACCGACCGGTCGATCGATGCCAACAGAGAGCAAATGGGCTTACAGTCGGTCGACTGACTGGTCGACCGAGATGCACATTACTTTCTTGTGCACTTCAGTCAATCTCCAAGTTGATCGCCCTCGATCCAAGACGAAAAGCATAGTTTTAAAAACATTTGAAATTTTGTTTTATTTTTGCAATATATTTTTCAACAAAAGGATACAAAATGTAGTTCATGTTATACTGCGAAGTCCAAAACTATGAGATCAAAGATCAATATAAAATCTAAGAAGCAGAACTAATATTCTATAGAAAAAAGTACTCTCTTTTAAATACAAGAAATTTTACCAAAATAAAACATGTAAACAAAAATTATGTTGTAATCTTTTGAAACCATCTTCAAAACTCATGAAAACAAAATCCAAATAATATTTTGTGTGTGTATGAATCTCCTTGGCTAACTATATCACTAATTCTTGGTTTTAACAAACTAAAATTTTACGTTAAAAAAAATAAAGAAAATTGTTTTTCTTTGCCAAAAGGAATCCCTTGGTGCTTGCCTCTTAGAATGAGGTCCATGACTCGATCTTGTTAACTTAGCTTTAGGATCACCTCTTTGAGGGCTTCATAAACTTGTGGGTCATTTTAGAGATATCAAATTCAATCATAAAATCAATCTTGTTATCTGAAACTTATATAGATTAAAGTATTTGAATAAATAACTACATAGGAATATCATCAGCAAAACTCGGCCAAATGACCATTGGGCCAACATGTTAATCCAATAGAAAAGAATGAAATCTCATCAATGTTATCTCGAGTATTATTTTATCATCACCATAATTAGTATTTTTTGATTTTGTTGAGAGAACAATAAATAACTTTTTATCAGCAGAACCTGTGATGTAAAAATACTTATTTTGCTTGTGATGCCAATATGAATATATCCTCGTTATAACCCACTTTATTAAGATCAACTAGAATGAATCCTGACTCATCGACTTTTATGTCATGATTATTCTCCACCCACTTACATTGAAACACAAAAACATGAAATGCTTTGTAATCTGGCTCCCATATATCCTAAATCACCCTACAGTATGACATGCTTGCAAATATTAGATTTTTGTCTTCGGTACTGAAAATGTGCATTGATTGAACTACCAAAATCCCACCACTGTTTTGTATAATACACTCATCATGCGTTTTTCTGTAAAAACAATAATTGTTTATAAAATACCCACTTGAAGATAACTTAATCATGTGATGTCCATGTGCTAACCATCTCAAAGTATTAGAAATATAATTTGGTGAATTTGTTGAATCCACTTCAATTCAATTATTGAGCTAATTAATGAACGATTTATTATATTCATCTGCTACCAACTTCTCTCTCCATGATCTAACCGGATTGATACGCCTTAATAGTCCACATGCTTCTTTATATAAGGTTATACTTTATCACTGTTATTCAAGATATAATATCTGTGTGCTTCACACAATAAGTCTTGACTGATAGTAATTATTGATTGTCCAGTTTTATTATTGTTATCTTTTCTCTTAATAAAGTGAGATTAGAAAGTCTGACTTCAAAATTGGTTAAATATTCACAGCAAAATTCAATTGCCTCTTCATATATGTAACATTCAACAATGCATCCTTCAAGTCAATTATGATTTTTCACATGCCCTTTTAATATATTCATGTATCACTCAAATGGATACATCTATTGTAAGAAGACCGAATTACATAGTTTGATCTCTCTAACCAAGTAAACAGTTGATGCATTATGGTATCAAAAAATGAAGAAGAAAAATACATCTCAATCTAACACAACATAAACACAATATTCTTCTGCAACTCATTTAATTTTTAAGAGTCAATTCCCTGCTACATACTGTATTGAAGAAAAAGCAAAGTTGGGTAATAGAATGGCAAATATGTTTCAAAAGTATAGAACATATAATTATGAGATTTCAAGCCAATAAGATTTAGATTTTCCATTGACAAGAGACTTCAAATATTTGATGAGTAACCGCTTGGGACCTTAATCCCAGCAAGACACTGACAAAATTCTATCATCTTCTTTCTAAACAAAGTATAACTGCTAGCGGTAAATACATATTTTCCCTTTTTGCTCAGGTACCAACTGCTCATGTCTACTCATTTCAACTAAACCTAGTCTACTTTTGACTTCATCCTTAGTTTTATCGGGTATATTGAGTAATATGTCAATAATACTATCACACACATTTATCTTAATATGTATGACATCAAGGCAGTGTCTCACAAATAGACACTTCCAGTACGGGAGATCAAAAAATATTGATCGCTTTTTTCGATAACTTGACATGAGATGTTTTATCCGTTCATATACTTGTTCACTATTTAAAGCTTTTAGAACTTTTTTCTTCTGTAAATTAATTAAACGCTTTCTGTGGTCTCCGATAATAGTGTAAGAAGGGCAAGAACCTCCTAGTACCAAGGAATACTGTCCTTTTCTTATGCTTTAATTGAACAGAGAATGTGTCTTCTTCATATATACAACATACTTTGTTCCTTTCACACTATACCCTGACAAGTTACCATATGTTAAAAAATCATTAATTTTCTAAAATAATATAGCTCGGAGTGTGAAAAGTTCATGAAGATATGCATCAAATACTTCTACCTTTTCCTTCCACATTATATTTAGGTCCTCAATAATATCTGCCAAATAAATATCTATATCATTTTTTGGTTGTCTAGCCCTGATATCAGCAATGACATTAAGAAACTTGTATTTCATACACAATCATAGAGGAAGATTATAAATAGGCAACACAACTGGTCATATACTGTGTGTATTGCTCATGTTACCGTATGGATTCATTCCATCAATCGAAAGGCCTAGCCAGAGATTCCTTGCATCACGCCTAAATTCAGAAAATATTTCATTATCATATTTCATTGCGAAAAATCAGCCAGATACCATAACAAACTATCAATAATCCTCCCATTTGAATGCTATGTCAAGCTCTTCACATGTTTTGCATTCTTAAGCATGCTTTTATATCTTGGTGTTATAAAAAAATATCATAATATCTTAGCTGGAGATTTGTCATTTGTTTTATCTCATGACCTTTCAT
Source organism: Agave tequilana (assembly GCA_038442645.1). NCBI lineage: Eukaryota > Viridiplantae > Streptophyta > Magnoliopsida > Asparagales > Asparagaceae > Agave > Agave tequilana. Next base: position 100,604 of record JAVJIF010032244.1, on the reverse strand, counting down.
ATACCAGACATTTCTCTAAATGTTCATATTCCTTTCAGTACAAAATACAACCATTAGGGCAAGCATGTATCTTTTCATAATCCATATTCATAGAGTGCAAGATTTTCTTGGCCTCAAACTTACGATCTGAAAGTTCATTGTCCTCAGGAAGCATATTTTTCAAGAGTTTGAGTAAGGACGTAAAACTCTTATCGCTCTACCTATTTTTCACTTTCAAATTATATAATCTCAACATTGCAGACAACCTAATGAATTTAGAACCAAAATATAAAGATTTTTCTGCATCATTCTTCAACCTCTCGAATAAGTATGGGTGATCCACAAAGTATTCATCTACATCATCCATCATGTCTTCTAATTTACGCCGCCTCACAATCGACTTCTTCTCTTTCATCACACCTTCTATCACTTGAATTAATAGGTCTATCTTCTCTGGTATTCTCATCATGCCATATCCACCTTGTTTAATTTGTATTAAACTCATTAATGAATAAATGAATGTCGAACACTTCAACTGTAACTTTATCAAGATAACCACATTTTATGTACGAATAATTAATATGGTTAAGAATGTCAGCATGTTCAATAACAAAGTTAATAAACTCCTCTACATCTTTCTCATATTCGGTACTTAATCTATCATAACAATCCATTTACGATCAATCTTTACTATGTCTAGACATAAAAAATAAAATATTAATTTTCAATAAACATGACACAAAAAAATCCAAATAAAAAATTAATTTCTGATCCACAAGGCACACACACATGCAGACACACATACAAACATACACACACGCATCACATACACATATGAACACACACAATGCACACATCACACGCACATAAACAAACATACATAAATAAACACACGCATATCACACACACACACACACACACAAACGAACACACACACATATACATCGCACACATCATACATTGACACACACATCACACACACATACACATGAACACGCACATCGCACACATCACATATAAACATACACACACACACATGTACATTACATACATAAATGAACACACACACACATCACGCATATCTCACATACACATTCATCATTAATATCAGTTCTATAAAGAATCGTCGTTAAAAATTAAACTTTTTCTAAAAAAATCACATATTTCACCAATTTAGCACCAAAGCAATTTCTCAAAATTTTCTAAACTAACATTTTTTCTGACTAAAATATGCATGAGAATATTGAGAAGAGTGATACCTCAAAGGCTTTGGTGGTAAGTCAGAGTTCACCGGAGGAGGACTCGCCCGAGGGGGAAGAGAGGGGCGGGGGGTGGGTCGCCAAAGGGGCAGAGAGAGGGGGTGGTGGGAGTCACTTGGGAGGGGGAAGGGGGAGAGAAAGGTGGCGGGTCAGGTTATGGGGGGCTTGTCGGAGGGAGAGAGAGGGGCAGGGGCCTCGCCGGAGGTGTAGAGGGAGGGGTAGCAGGAGATTATTTGGGAGGGGAGGGAGGCAGGGGGCGGGTAGTGTTGGTGGAGCTCGATCAGTAGTGGGTGGAGAGTGAGATCTGAGCTGGTGAGAGAGAGAGTGTCAGCTAGGGGGTAGGGTTTTTTTGATTTTTTTTTTTTTTGGGGGGGGGGAGGGGGGTTGGATTTAAAATCGGTTCCTATTGGTACCAACGTTAAACCCCCAAATTAATGTCGGTTCAAAAGAACTGATGTCAGAACCGACGTTAAATACCCTTGGATTTAACATCGATTTTTTTAAACCAACGTTAAATCCTAGTCTTTAACGTTAGTTCTTTCTATACCGACATTAAATGTCCTAATTAACATCAGTTTAGACAAACCAATGTTAAAAATTTTAAAAATTTATTTTTAACATCATTTTTATAAAAAAAATGACATTAAATCTGATGACTATAATCTGTATATTATTGTAGTGCTCTAAAAGTTTGCTATGCTTTTTTGTCAAAGAAACATTCTCCAATGACTTCACATGAGTGTAGAGTGTGACAGTTTGTTGATGAAAAGACATTTCCCAGATGTGCTAAAACCACAAGGAGACCACTGATTCCTCTACCTAAGGAGTATCTATCTTAAAGAGAGTTCTCTAGTGACGGCAGAAACAAAAGCTTTGGTGTGTTGACATGTTGTTGCCTATGTCTTCAAGCATTCCTCTAAATTTCTGTCCTTTTCACCTTTTATTCCAAGTCTTTTTTTTCTATTCCTCCCAATAAAAAAGACGTTAATATGATTCAAATCTGATTATATATGTTTATTTGAATACTGCTAATTATATATGCGTACTTAGTTTAAATGAATATTTGTAGATACTTAATACATAGTAAATACCCCAAGTGTTAGTCAAACACTCCCCCATTTCCTACGCTCAAATTGGATCTTAACCAATCGCAAAATATTGATCGGTCATGATAACTTGTTAGACCATTCAGTGTATAAGCTGTAGATGAAAATCTTAGATCGGTATCATATAATATAAGTAATAGTAAATAAAAGAAAATTCATTGAAAAAATACAGTTAATTTTTGAAGTCATTTTTCCATAGAAACTTTGTCATATTCATAGTGTTGTATTATGACTGAATACCCAAAACCTGAGACCCCTTTCAATCTGACCAGAACCCGAGTTGCTTGACTTATGAGAGAGTTTGGAATTTTGAGCATGAGGGGAAAACAGAGAAATCTGAATGATAGGCTCAAATTTGAAAATCTGAGGAAAAAAATAGAAAAAAATTAGAGTTCTTCCTCCTCTTCTCTCCTCTTTGTGTGAGAAACTAGAATTCTCTTGAGGGTTTGTAAACTCTTGTAATCTCCTCCTTTTGATATTAGTGGATTCCACATTATCTTTTTCGTGGATGTAGGTTAATTTTGATCGATTCTTGTTAAATTTTGTGTATACTAATATTCTTCCTCTATTTGTGGTTATGTTGATTTATTCACTGAATTTGTGGATTCAAACTTCGTTCGTCACAACAAACTGGTATCAGAGCCACCTTAGTCCTCGCAAGATGTTCGCATATCGCATGGAAGAGATCTGATCTTCATGCGCAAGGTGTTTAGCATATTGCTTGAAAGAGATCAAATTCGGGCTTCGAGATGTCTTCGGTGTAATATAAAGGAGAAAATTTTGATGAAAATAATAGTTTCTATTGTATATTTACACTAATGTCGAGATAAGAACTAGCAACGTGTTAGAAAACGCATTGAATCATTTAGTGAAAGTGCAGATCAGAGTTCCTAAATTTGAATTACTTCCTCCTGGAAGAGATCTCTAAGATAAGGAGATAAGCAAGTATAAATGGGTGGCTGATAGATCTGACAACGGTTAGCTTAGTTTAGATCAACCTAAACTTAGGCCATGATGTCGGTGGCGTTCGAAAAAAAATAGCATTGAATAGATTTTACAAGGAAGTGATTGTTACAAAAGTCCCTGGGATCTTGCTGCTCTGATTGGGACAATTTGAATCTAGGGTTTTAGAGAAAAGATCACAATTATCTCACGAGCTAAGCTGACTTTATGACTGGCAATCATCTATGGATAGTTCTGAAGATGTATAATCACATGTCTAATTTAAGCGTATACCATATACAAAGTTTGCACGCAAGAATCATGAAAGAGATTTCTGTGATGACAAGCGTAGGGTGTTGCATCTTTGTTAAGAAGACATTTGCCTGATGCATGTAGCTTTCACAAAGCGTACGTTAAAACCTTATGGATGGAGGTGTTGCATTTTCTTCTCTGATTTTGCTACCTGAGGAGTAATCCTAAAGGGACTTCTGTCTCTAGTGGCTTCTTTCTCCAGCCATTGAAAAAGAATCATGAAAGCATCATCCTTTACTTTTTTGTCTTCTTCTCTTTTTCTTCCAATTCCTTTTTCTTTTCGTTTCTTGCATTCCAGTCAGAAAGAGCATTAATCTGATACGTTTTTCAACCCATATTTGTATTAGTTTATAGGATGTGAATTATGATAATTTTCCAGAGATATGCAAACAGATGTTAGAACATGCAAACACATGCATAAATGATACATGATGAAATTTCTGATTGCGACTGCCTAAATTTTATTTAATTTCTATTCAATATTGTCAATTGTAACAATTAAAAAAATAGTAAATAGTTACATTGATACAGTCGATAGTAATTTAGGGGATGCTTGTTTTTGTAAAACTGCAAGTCGTAAAATCTCTTTATCATTTTCTATTGTTTGTTTTGCTACAAAACAACTTGCAAAATGATTACCCTTATTTTTACACTTACAGTTGTTACAGTTAATTTTGTGGTCATGTAAATCTCACTTTTATACCCACATTTCCCACTTGCAAGTACAACAGTTAATTTTGTGGTTATATAAATCTCACTTGTAGTGCACTTGTAGTCCAAAAATGTTACTTGATAATTAATATATAATTTAATATTATTGAATATTTAATATATTTAATATTTTAATAGTAAATTTTATTTAATAATTTTTTTAATCTTTTGTTTTTTATTTTTAATATTGTTTTAATATTTAATATTTTATTACTTTAATTTAATATAGTTATTTAATATTGTTTAATATTTTATTATTTCATTAATATTTTATATCAAATTTCTTAATATTTTATTAATATAACAATATTATGTTTAATATAAAATTACTACATATTTAATTTCATTAAATTTATAATATAAATAATTATTTTATTAATATTATAATATACTTTATTATTATATTAATATTTTACTATATCTAATATTATAATTATATTTTATTTTGTTAATTCTATAATATTATAATATTACATTAAAATTATAATAATTTTTTATAATATTTAATAATATTATAATTGTATAATATTATAATAATATTTTATTAGTTTTCTTAAGATTTTATTAAGATTTATATTTTACTTGTATTCTTAAAATTTAATTAGTATTCTTTAAGTTCTCTTCAAATTTTAATTAATCGTTTAGTTAATATTTTATTAATCTTTTACTAATTATAATAATATTTTATTAATATTATTATAATAAATAACATATTAAAAGTATTAACATTTTTTCTCAAATTTATTAATACATTTTAATTTTCAATAGTATATTTAATTTAATAACACTCGTAATATTTAAATATTGCTATAGTGAATTATGTGGTCCATTGTTTTCACTTGAACTTTTACATTACCAATTAAACACCATAAAACACAATATATTTTCTTTCTTACACTTTCTCATTACCAACTAAACACTGAAAAACGCAAATACATTGTCAACCAAACATCATAAAACACAATATATTTTCAAACTTACACCTTCACATTATCAACTAAACACTAAAAAATACAATATATTTTCTCTGCTATAGTTCACTTTTTCCATTCTCAATTTATGACTTACGACTTGCGACCACTTGTAGCAAAACAAACAGGCCCTTAATGGTCAAAATTTCAAACAGTCCCCACATGGAGGCAGCAACACAAAGTCTCCTTTCGACATTCCCTCACTCGGAGTCCAGATTATGCTGCAGGGATTTTTTTCTCTCAGCGTACCGGATTCACTACTATATTGATGGGATTTTCGCCACTCGAAAGCGAATGCGAATCAAACTCCGCAGCTGAGATTTTTCTACTCGGAGGAAATATTTTCAGGTACCACAAATGGGATCCCCTACTCGAAAATCGTGCCTTTTCCTTTCTCGACCACTCTCAAGTTCTTCCATGACAAAGTATTCGGAAAGCTGGTTAACCTCTGCAGAGGCAGTCAGTCCCGAACAAACTAACAATTGAACAACACAGACAAGATTAAAACAATTTCTCTTACTTCCATTCATGCACAAATTTCATTTCAAATATTTCCATTACAAATCATTTAAACATTATGTGATTATATATAACAAGTAATACAATATCACACAACGTTTCTGTGAGTTTTTGAAATGAAATACAAAAACATCCTCTGTCCCAACATCCATATTAGAAAGCCTTTTCAAAAGCAAACATCTGCAATAGCATTCATGAGATGATTCCCGAACTAACAATCACCCATTCTCTCCAATCACTCTTCCAAAGGATGATACCGAGAATTCTTAGGAAGCCGACGATATCAAGAACCTCCAGAAGAGTTCAGAACACGAAAAGTCACCTTAACTTCTCTCCCACAAAATATAGAGGAGCAGTCATCATTATAGAAGATCGAATTAGTCCACTCTCCTCCTTCTCTCTCAAAGACTTCAAAAAGGAAGAGGCGGAGGGGGCATATGTAGTGGTCAGATTTTGATCTTCATCAGGATCGCAACACGTATCCCACCTCATCAGGAGCATCCCGAACAAGCTATGCACTAGACTTACTGGTAGGCTCATAGTGGGCCCAAGAAGAAAGTTTGAGCATCTTTCCAAAGTCGAGAAAGACCGAGCGCCTTCCCGAGGTCGCTCCTCCTTCTGAGGATATTCAATCGTTCCTAAAGTCGCTAAACCCTCTGAAGAAATCTGCTATTCCCGAGGTCACTTCTCCTTCCAAGGATACCTCTATCCTGAGAACTCCTACGCTCTGACCGTCCGAGGTCTACTCCTTCCAGAGACTTTCGCTCTTCCTTCCAAGGACACCTTTACCCTGAGAACTCCCATGCTCTGACCGTCTGACGTCCACTCCTTTTTAGAGGCTTTCGCTCCTCCTTCTGAGGATACCTCCACCCTAAGAACTCCTATGCTCCTGACTGTCATAAGGTCTACTCCTTTCCAGAGACTTTCGCACTGAGCAAGATAGCTACAACAACTACCCTCCTTGGTCTCCGCTTACAAATAGCTACAACAACAGACATCTTTGTGTTGGTCCTGAAATGATACCAATTGTAGGATCGAAAAATAATCGTCAACACAACACTAGAGCAAAGGATGATTAGCGTTAAATATAAAGAACTAGCAAGTAAAGAAATTAAATCACAGAAAAGAAACCAAATACAAACACAAGTGATTTATCCTGATTCGGTCCTCTTGACCTACATCCAGTCCCCAAGCCACTCGCTTGAGATTTTCCTTTAACCTTTGATTTTGTACACCCAAAATCAACACCTTGTATACTACTTGATAAATTCCCTTTGCCAAATGTATACAACTTTTCTTACAACTAAGAAGACCACAACACCTTGTACAACCTCTCTTCTACACCAAGAAGACGCTCTTGTACAATCTTTCTCTTTGAGTGAATACAATCAATCCTATAAGTCTTGAATCTGTATGTGATCGTGAACAAGGGCTCTTATAGGTGGACTCTTAGAAATCTTCACTATGGAGTAGGAATTTGAGTGGAAAAATTAAAGTGGAAACAAGTTTTCAGAAAAATATATTTTTCAACAGAGTTTTTGGGCAGAAAACTTGTATTTTTAATTGGTGTCTTTAGTGTAGGACAACATCCCTATTTATAACTGAAATCTATATTCAGTTAGGGTAGTTATCAAGACAAATTTGAATATAGAAACGTTAGATAAAACACAAGAAATCAAAAACTGTCCAACAGTCAGAAGCCACCATTAGTCGACTTGAGTCTATAGGTTAGTCGACTAGAAGAACAATTTTTGCCTATATTAGTTGACTAGTAAAGAGAGCAAGCCGACTAGGGAAACACTGATACATGTGACATGTTTCTAGAAACTGAATATAGTCGACTAGTAGAAGGTATTAGTCGACTACTACAAGTATTAGTCGACTAATAAAGTAGATAAGTTGACTAATAATGTTAACTGTCAAGAAACAGAGAGTTGGTAACTTTTCAGGAGAAAAGTTAGTCGACTACATAAATATAAAGTCGACTATAAGAAGTATAAGTCGACTAATAAAGGGTATAAGTCTACTACAAGGGCTTATGATGTGTGTGTGTGTGTGTTCAAGGCTTTAAACATGCTAATAAACATTATAATACACATCCATAGCCATAATCCTTGGGAAGTCTTGAGCATGTAGGAGGATGTAGAACTCTTGTATAACCTTGTGAGATAGAGCTCCATTGAAATGCTTCACAAATATATCTTCAAAATCAAGTTCCAACACTTTGATTTTCGCCTTCAGTTATGCAACATGACTTCCCCCATGTTTGTAATGTCCTGGGCAGTTCTGGATTGGGCAAGATTTTTAGGAAAAATCTCAACAATCAAGCACCTACAAACGTAGCAGTTATACAATTTTGCACTAAAGATAATGACAGTTACGCCAATCTCGCTATCATTCCATCCGCCTCCAGGTCAATAATTCAGTACAAATAGACATCCTTCTCGAACGAGAAAGGAGATGGTATCTAGGAGATTGTAACCAGTAAAAATTTACTATAACTTCTTCACAATAGTGAATTCTCTCTCTCTCCTTTCCATGGCTTTTCCCAACTTGGGTTTTCATGTAAAAATATCCTGACTTTTACTTGCTTTCTGTGTTGAAATTTTTGTCGGCTTCCAATAATCCAGATCCCCTCCACCCCATGGTTTGAGAATGACTATAAAATCAATCATATTGAAAAAACTGTTGGCCCATGGTTACAATCACCAGTTTCTTATTTTGATGATAACAAAGCGTACGTGGTTATTTAGTACTATTCAAATTCAAGTGTTTAAGAGTGTTTCAGGGTTCTAGAGGATTCAAAAAGTTTTCTTCTTCTAAAGGAAGGTGTTGAAAACTCAAGGGTATTCAAGTATTGATTTGAAGCTCAAGAAGTTACACACAGAAAAATATGTCTGTTGGAGAAGCCCGCTTGAAGACACTTGTAGTCACTAAGAGCCTTGTAAGAAAATAGTATGTCAAAGTGTAGAATATAGATTTGATGCTCAAGAAGTTACATATAGAAAAATTCACGTTTTCAAAATTACATGTTTTCATCGTATTTGTGTTTTACATATTTAGGTCTTGGTACATGTTTCCAATTTTTTCAAAATTTTATATCCAGTTTCTAACATGTATCTCATTGCATATGCATTACCAATATTTTAAACCAATACAAAATATTTCAAAAATGAGTTTACATTTCAAAATACTTCAAACTGACTTTTGGCCCAGATCGGTCGACCGTATCTTTGTCAGGCCAAGTCAGTTAACCGAGCGGTCGACTGATCCTCTGGCAAAGGGTTTTGTGCATGTTGTGCACGTTTGTCAGTCGACCGACCGGTCGGCCGCTAACCCCTGCGGTCGACTGATAGGTCAACCGACTGGCTCAACCTTTGTCTCAGGTTGACTTCGATCGACCGAACAGTTGATCGACAGCTAGTTTTGTATTTTTTTAGCTACAGAACGGTCGACCAAAGCCAACGGCTAGTTCATGAAAATGAACTGCCGGTCGATCGGCCGGTTGACCGTTTCACTGCCAAAACTATAGTAATGGCTAGTTTTTTGAATCTGTTTTGTTTTTTCTATTTTTCAACGGGTATTTTTGCTTTCTATGAGTCAAATCACACCCCAAATGACCTGATAAGCTTGACTAATAGTATTTATCTATTGCATATATATATGGGTCACCGGTATTGGTTTTATAACATAAGTTTTTACAAGTTTGCTACAAAAGAGAAAAGTTTTCAAGCTTATAGTTTTCAAGTGCAATCTGTTCAAAAGATATTTCAATTGGTTTTTCAGCTCTTAAATTCTTCCAATTGGATTTTTACTCTCACAAGCTCATTGAGCCACAATTTATATCTACTCTATAAGAATTTGTAAAGAAGAGAGTGTTTGTGATCTTGTGGTCACCAAGAGCTTTGTAAAAGCTCGTTGACTTTGTGCTACCTCTTGTGCAGACAATTGAGTGTTAGGGTTGTGTACTCCAGTCTTATGTAGACCATTGCAATTCCTTATTGTAAGGTCCCTTTGTGGAAGATCCTATTTGAAATCACCTAAAGGGGGGTTAATAGGTGATTATGCTAATCAATGCACAAATTTAAAAATGAGATGATGCAACGATCACTCAAAGCAAGATTAGAACCCGAATACCCTCTGAAGGGCTCTGAACTCCTTCCTCATGATTCCTCTAAATAAGAGTTTGAGGTGCGCAATGCAATCTTGTTGTGAGAGTATAGATCGACAATATAAGAATGAATGAAAAGCAAGTAAATAACACAAGTAAACCAATCACAAACACAGAGATTTGTTTTGAGGTTCGACCACCCAGCTCTACGTCCCCGCCTTCACCCAGAAGGATTTTTGATCCAGTAAAAATTTCACAAAGGATTACAATCAAGAGGGAGTACCCAACTCCTCAATCACACTCCTCTAGTCCAGAGGTAGTGGAGCCACAAATACAATAATCACTTGGTGATCAAAAGACCATAAACTCTCTTTTGAAAAACTTTTCTTTACAAAACCCTAGAGAATAATGTATAGGATTGAAGCTCAAGGTTTGTAAGTGAAAAATAAAACAAAGTAGAAGAGAGTTTTGATTCAAAAACTTCAGAGAAAAATCAGAGATTAGAGCACAAAAATTGAGAATAAAAACTTCTTTCAAGAATACTCAAGCTTTGATTTCTTTTGCAAATGTTGTTGTGATTCTCCTCAATCCCATCCACCCCTATTTATAGGATATAGGTAGGGATTAAAGGGTAAACAATAATTTTGACTAATCAGGAAGGAGAAGATCCAAAACCAGCCTAAAACCACGTTTGGAGAATAAAAATACGTTTTAAAACATGTTTAAAAAACTAGCCTTGGCTGAGAAAACACTCACGGTCGACCGATTTTCAAAATCTTTTGACCATTGGCAGGCCCCGGTCAACCGCCCGGTCGACCGTCCCAAACAGGGAGTTGGGTGCAGTCAGTCGGTTGATGCTCGGTCGCCCGACATGGGGTCCGGTCGACCGCCCAGTCGACTGGATAACGTGCACACATGCATGCACCCAACGGTCAGAACTATGGTCGACCGGTCGATCGACCGTTCTGACATGTAATAGAGCCAGTCGACCGTCCGGTCGACCGCAATAGGTCAAAATAGAATTTTTGAGGAAATGTTTTTGAAACTAAGTTTATTTTCAAAAAAGATTTTTGTCAAGACTTTGTAAAATACAATAAACTGAGTTTGCAAATACTTGAAATAGGTCTACTAAAGTATTTTATACAAGAGACAAAATAATTTTTTGAAAACACGTGCAATTTTGTGTGTGTGAGAAATTTGAGCTTCAACACTAAATACTATCCTTTAACAAACTAAAATATAAAAATTATATAGGAAGGTGTCTCTGAACCGTGTTGCCGAGCTAGAGCCTCCTCTTCTATGAAAGAGTCCTCTTGCGCCATTAACCTTTCAATATGCTTTAAGCGCCAATAACCTTGCAATATGCTTAAAGCCATCAAGACTTGTACAAACCTGAAATTCATTCTAGAATCTTTATTAGTACCAAATAGCTTCTATATGTTTTGTTATCATCAAAATGTATATAAATGGAGAGTGTAACCTTTTGGGCCAACAATCTCCCCCTTTTTGATGATGACAAAATATATATGCTATAACACAAGATATAAAAAGGAGGTAAAAACTCCCCCTCAAATAATGCTATATTAAACAAGTATAAATCAACTTATTATGAAAGAATTTTGAAAACACCAAACATTAAACATAAAATATAAAACATAAACAAACACTACACCATAAAACATATATTTCTCCCCCTTTTTGTCATACATCAAAAAGGGATATGATAGTAAGCAAACTTTTTTAGTCAATAACACAAACATTTAGTTCACCACATATAAAAGAAAATCTATTGAAGTCAAGTGGTTTAGTAAAAATATCGGCAAGTTGAAAATCAGTAGAAACATAATTAATATCAATATCACCTTTCTCAAAATGATCTCTAAGAAAGTGATATCGAATCTCAATGTGCTTGGTCTTACTATGTTGATTTGCATTCTTAGTCATATGAATAATACTAGTATTATCACAAAATATTTTGATATGGTCATAATGCAAATCATAATCAAGGAGAGTATGTTTCATCTAAAGGACTTGAGCACAACAAGCCCCTGCCGCAACATACTCCGCTATGCGGTTGAGAGAGCTACAAAATTTTATTTCTTGGAAGACCATGAAACAAGACGATTACCAAGAAATTGACATGTTCCACTAGTACTCTTCCTATCCACTCTACAACCCGCATAGTTGGCATCCGAAAAACTCGTCATTGAGAATTCTCCGGTCTTCGGATACCATAGACCCATTCCAATAGTGCCCTTAATATAACAAATAATGCGTTTTATTGCAATTAAATGAGATTCTTTGGGACAAGATTGGAATGTAGCACAAAGACACACACTAAACATAATATCCAGCCTACTAGCCGTTAAATACAACAAACTACCAATCATGCTTCTATATAATTTTATGTCAATACACTTAACTTGGTCATCCTTATCAAGCTTGGTGGTGGTGGCCATGGGAGTATTGTAAATTTTTGAGTCTTCAAGCCCAAATTTCTTGATGAATTCCTTAGAGTACTTGGCTTTACATATGAAGATCCCATCACACATTTGCTTGATTTGGAGTCTAAGAAAATAGTTCAATTCACCCATCAATGACATCTCAAATTCATGTTGCATACATTGTTCAAACTCCTTGCAAAGTAATTCATTAGTAGAACCAAAGATTATATCATCAATATATATTTGTACTATAAGAATGTCACTACTAACATGTTTAGTAAATAATGTGGTGTCTACAGGCCTTTAACAAAATCATTTGATAGATGAAAATTAGAAAGCCTTTCATCCCAAGCTCTTGGAGCTTGTTTTAAACCATACAATACTTTATCTAGTTTGAAAATAAAATTTGGATGTATATGATCCACAAAACCGGGGGGTTGTTCAACATATACTTCCTCATCAATAATACCATTTAAAAATGTACTTTTTACATCCATTTGAAAAAGTTTAAAATTTTTATAGGATGCATAAGCTAGTATGATCCGTATGGCTTCTAGCCGTGCTATGGGTACAAAGGTCTCCTCAAAGTCGATTCCTTCAACTTGAGTGTAACCATGGGCCATTAACCTAGCCTTATTCCTAATAACATTTCCTGACTCATCCAACTTGTTCCTAAAAATCTACTTAGTACCAATTATTGGTCAATCAAGAAATAAGGTACCAAACTTGGTTGCGCTCAAATTGATTGAGCTCTTCTTGCATAGCAAGCAACCAATATGAGTCACCCTCAGCTTCGAGATATTTTTGGGTTCAAAATGAGATATGAATGCATAATGCCCACGCAAATCATGGAGTTTGGACCGAGTGGTTACCCCCTTTGATACATCACCTATGATGAGATCTTTGGGATGATTTGAGGCGTATCTCCAATCTTTAGAAAGTGGTTGCGATGGTTCCACTTCATCCTTTTGAACTTCACCATTAGGTTCTTACTTGTCTTCTTGGATGGGTGAGTCCTTGAAGGATATTTTCTCCATGTCCTCACCTAATGAGTCAATTTCTAGAACATTCTCAACAAATGCATTAGATTCCTCAAATTTAACATGCATAGATTCTTCAATAGTAAGAGATGATTTATTGAACACTCTATATGATTTGCTAGTATTAGAATAGCCAATAAAGATTGCTTCAAAGCCTTAAGCATCAAATTTACCCAAATTATCTTTGGTGTTTAAAACAAAACACTTACATCCAAAAACTTTAAAGTATGAAACATTTGGTTTTCTTAAATGATAAATTTCAAAAGAAGTTTTGGAAGTATTTTTACACAAATAAATTCAGTTGGATATATAACATGCGGTGTTTATGACCCAGCCCATAAGCATTGAAGGAGTCCGTATTCACTTATCATAGTCCTAGCCATTTCTTGAAGAGTTCTATTCTTCCGTTCAACTACTCCATTTTATTGTGGAGTTCTAGGACATGACATTCATGCTTAATTCCTTTTTCATCACAATAAGTCATGAAGAGTTGGTTGACAAACTCACCACCTCTATCACTTCTTATGCGTAAAATCGAAAATCCTTTTTCTTTTTCAACTCTTTTTCAAAAAATCTTAAAATACGAAAAAGTTTGATCTTTATTCTCCAAAAAGAAAACCCAAGTGAAACGAGAGAAATCATCGACTAAAACAAAAACATATCTATTTTCATTTAAGCTTTTAGTTTTAGTTGGTCCAAAAAGATCCATGTGAATCAATTCTAATGGTCTAGATGACATGATATCCTTGATTGGTTTGAAAGAAGACTTGATTTGTTTTTCAAGTTGGCACGCACTACAAATGCGGTCTTTTTCAAACTTCAAGTAAGAAATACCCTTCACCAATTCCTTAGAATTTATTCTAGAAAGATGATCAAAAGAGGCATGGCCTAATCTTCTATGCCATAACCATGAAATCTCATCAAAAGCATTTAAACATTTTGTAGTGCAATCCGAATTAAGCATATCAATAATATAGACATTATTTTCACGAAATCCAGTGAGAATACATTCATTGGTTTTACATTAAAAATTTTGCAAGAAGATTCATCAAAAACAACTTTGAGACCATGATCACATAGTTGACTAATACTTAGTAAATTATGTTTAAGCTCATCAATAAGAACTACATTTTCAATTAAAGGAGATGCACCAATCTTAATGTTACCTATACCGATGATGGTGCCCTTGGAGTCATCTCCAAAGGTGACGGTGCCACCTTCAACGTACCTCGATAGGGTTGCAAAATTGTTGATGTCCCATGTCATATGCCTTGAGCAACAACTATCAAGGTACCACCGCTCCTTACGTCTTGGAGTCTTGGTGTGTACCTATATCAAATAATTTAAAGCTTAATTTTGGTACCCATATTTTCTTGGGTCCTAATGCGTTAGTGTTTCGAATTCAAACATGATTATTGGTACTATTTATATGATCATAACAAAATTTAGCTAAATGACCATTTCGGCCACAATAAGTACATTTATAAATTCTTTCATATTTAAAAGCATAATGAGCATGTGGTTTATGAATATGTTATTTATGAGCATGGGATGTTTTTACATAATTGACATGTGATGTGTTGGCATGATGAACATGTGGAGTTTTAGCATGAGATGTTTTATCATGTTTAGCATGAGTAGTATGCATGTGCTTCTTTGAAAACATTTCTTCTAATTTAGTATTGTTATAAGCACATTCTTTTAAAATATTTCCCAAATCATTTATTCTAGTTTTTAACATAGAAAACTCATTTTCGTCAATTTTAAAATATTTAGCTTTGCAAGTAACTCTGTAGGCATCAAAATCTCTTTGTGTTGAAATAAGAGTAGAAGATAATTCATCCTTTTCTTTTAAAGAAATAGTAATTTGATTTTTAAGCATTTCATTTTCCTTTTTCAATTTTAAACAATCTTCCTTTTTAGCATTAAAACTTTCTAAAAGTTCAATGAAAGCTTGTAATAACAATTTTTTACTTATTTCACTATCATCATCATGTGGTTCAGTAGTTACCTTAGGTGTGTTTGCCATGAAACACACATTGGCCGTGTCAACTTCATCTTCGGATCCACTTTCCGAGTCCCAAGTGCCTTTGTACACCTTCTTTTCAAACGGCTTCTTTTGCTTCAAGGAGGTAGATATCTTTCTCTTGAAATCTGGATAATCGGCCATGATATGTCCGGGTTTTCTATAGTTATAACATATGATCTTTTTCTCCTCCTTCCCTTCCCATCGCCTTCTATGATTGAGCTTATTCTTGTGGTACATTCTTTTTACATTTCTCACAAGAAGAGATAGCTCTTCATCATCTTCTTTATCTTCATCATCGTAGTTGGTGGAGGTAGACTTGAAAGCAATAGACTTTTTCTTTTGAGGCGCCGCTTCTTCTCTAGCCTTTTCTCCATCTCATGAGTCTTAAGATTTTCAGTAAGACTTATGAGCTCCATCTCGTCTTTGTCATTCAATTCCTTCAAGGTGGTAGCTTTGATTTCCCATGATGAAGGGAGAGCACGAATCACCTTACGCACCTTTTGGTCGTTATTGATTTCATCACCTAGAGAAGCAAGAGTATTTGTGATTTTAGTAAACTTAGTAATCATATCATCAATAGATTCATTTTCTTGCATTTTAAAGCATTCATATTGGGAATGCAAGAGATCAATTTTAGCTCTCTTAACTTGTGATGTTCCCTCATGAGTGACCAATAAGTGTTGCCAAATCTCATAGACGGACTAGCAATGGATAACCCGTGTTAAGTCATCCTCATTCAATGCTAAAAGTAGGGCATTTTGAGCCTTCGAATTAGCATCAAATTTCTTGGAGGTAAGATCGGACCAAGTGTCCTCCTCACCTTCGGGTTTACTAAAAGGCTTGGTCAACGACTTAGCAACTAGGCTACCTAGAGATTGTAGAAAAATGTTCATCCTAACTTTTCATATGGGAAAGTTGAGTCCATCAAATTTGGGAGGGGTCTTAATGTTATCGGCAATCTTTACTAGTGTATGAATGAATGTATGAAAATAGTGATTAACAATTTATAGGATCTCTCTAAGGATGTGAAGCCAAAAACTAGAGTCCTAGCTCTGATACCAATTGAAATCATTAGAGAGGGGTGAATAGGTAATTATGCTAATCAATGCACAAATTTAAAAATGAGATGATGCAACGATCACTCAAAGCAAGATTAGAAGCCGAATACCCTGTGAAGGGCTTTGAACTCCTTCCTCTTGACTCCTCTAAATAAGAGTTTGAGATGCGCAATGCAATCTTGTTGTGAGAGTATAGATCGACAATATAAGAATGAATGAAAAGCAAGTAAATAACACAAGTAAACCAATCACAACACATAGATTTGTTTCGAGGTTCGAGCACCTAGCTCTACGTCCCCGCCTTCACCCAGAAGGATTTTCGATCCACTAGAAATTCCACAAAGGATTATAACAACTAGGGTGTACCCAACTCCTCAATCACACTCCTCTAGTCCAGAGGTAGTGGAGCCACAAATAAAATAATCACTTGGTGATCAAAAGACCACAAACTATCTTTTGAAAAACTTTTCTTTACAAAACCCTAGAGAATAATATATAGGATTGAAGCTCAAGGTTTGTAAGTAAAAAATAAAACAAAGTAGAAGAGAGTTTTGATTCAAAATCTTCAGAGAAAAATCAGAGATTAGAGCACAAAAATAGAGAATAAAAACTTCTTTCAAGAATACTCAAGCTTTGATTTCTTTTGCAAATGTTGTTGTGATTCTCCTCAATCTCCGCAGTCAGTCGGTCGACGCTCGGTCGCCCGACATGGGGTCCGGTCGACCGCCCGGTCTACCGAATAACGTGCACACATGCATGCACCCAACGGTCAGAACTGCGGTTGACCACTCGGTCAACCGTTCTTACATGTAATAGAGCCGGTCGACCGTCCGATCGACCGCAACAGGTCAAAATAGAATTTTTGAGGAAATGTTTTTGAAACTAAGTTTATTTTCAAAAAAGATTTTTGTCAAGACTTTGTAAAATATAATAAACTGAGTTTGCAAATACTTGAAATAGGTCTACTAAAGTATTTTACACAAGAGACAAAAATAATCTTTTGAAAACATGTGCAATTTTGCGTGTGTGGGGAACTTGAGCTTTAACACTATATACTATCCTTTAACAAACTAAAATATAAAAACTATATAGGAAGTGTCTCTGAATCATGTTGCCGAGCTAGAGCCTCCTCTCCTATGTAAGAGTCCTCTTGCGCCATCAACCTGTCAATATGCTTTAAGCACCAATAACCTTGCAACATGCTTAAAGCCATCAAGACTTGTGCAAACCTGAAATTCATTCTAGAATCTTTATTAGTACCAAATAGCTTCTATATGTTTTGTTATCATCAAAACGTATATAAATGGAGAGTATAACCTTTTGGGCCAACACTATTGTGATAGTGAAATCCTTCACGGTGGTGAAGGCGGGGACGTAGAGCGGTGATTCGAACCTCAAAATAAATTCTTTGTGTTTGCGATTGCTTGTCTCTTGATCTCTATCTCTTTTCATTACTTATACTTGTGTTGTTACTTCTCTAGTACTTTCTATTTATTGCTTGTGTCATGCCCCGCTTCCCAAAATACAGAATAGGGTACGTGATGATGGCCAGCAGATACTCATGAAGAGGAAAATACATAAGATAAGAAAATTTGGACTCACACCTGGTAATCTTGCTGGGTTCCCTTGAACAGTGGCTCGTCAGTCTCCTCTTGCTCTGATGCTGAAAAATTAAGGTCCGTCAGAAGCGGACTAGCAAGTGTACACACGAAAAGTGGAAACAAAAATATGAAAATGTGAAAGTAAAAGGGCAATGTAAGTAGAGCACTGGAATCAATGAATTATAAATCTGACGGTAATATAAACTGACAGGTAAGATACCAACGAGAGTAACAGAACACTTGATCAGTAAAATAAGGTCATGTATGTATACAATGACATGTATATAATGAGCATGAAGCACCCTGGACGAGTAGTGTCATATATCATAATCATCAGGTCACAAGATCACAAGTTAAGAACAATGTAGCAAGTGCAGGAACCGTCAAAAGCAGACCAGCAAGTGTAAATGGGTGGCTGATAGATCTGACAACTGTTAGCTTAGTTCAGATCAAACTAAACTTAGGCCATGATGTAGGTGGTTTTCGAAAAAACAACATTGAATAGATTTTACACGGGAGTGATGGTTACAAAAGTCCCTAAGATCTAGCTACGCTAATCGCAGCAGTTTGAATCTAGGGTTTCAGATAAAAGATGATCACGATTATCTCACAAGCTGAGCTAACTTTAAGACTGGTAATCATCTATGGATCGTTCCGAAGATGTATAATCACATGTCTAATTTAAGCGTATACCATATACAGAGTTTGCACGCAAGAATCATGAAAGAGATTTCTGTGATGACAAGCGTAGAGTGTTGCATCTTTGTTAAGAAGACATTTGCCTGATGCAAGTAGCGCTCACAAAGCGTACGTCAAAACTTGATGGATGGCGGTGTCGCATTTTCTTCTCTGATTTGGCCACCTGAGGAGTAATCCTAAAGGGACTTCTTTCATTAGTGGCTACTTTCAAAGAATCATGAAATACTTCTTTGTCTTCTTCTCTTTTTCTTCCAATTCCTTTTCTTTTCGTTTCTTGCCTTCAACTTAGAAAGAGCATTAATCCGATACGAATTTCAACTCATATATGTATTTAGTTTATAGGATGTGAATTATGCTAATTTTCCAGAGACATGTGAATAGACATTAGAACATGCAAACATATGTATGAATGATACATGAATAATATTTCTGATTGCGAGTACCGAAATTTTATATTATATCTATTCAATATTGTCAATTCTAACCATTAAAAAAAATAGTGAATAATCACATTGAAACAGTCCATAGTAATGTAGTGGTCAGATTTTGAAACAGTCCTCACTCAGGACAACAACACAATCTCTCCTTCCGGCATCCACGACACTCCGCTCTAGGATTTCTCTAACTCGGAGTTCAGATTCTATTGTAGGGAATTTTCCCGCTTAGGGTATTGACTTCGTAGCTCCGTTGGGGATTTTCTCAGCTCAGAAGCAAATAAGAACCAACTCTGCAACTGAAATTTTTCCCACTCGGAGGAACATTTTCAGGAACCGCAGATAGGATTTCCCTCGCTCAGAAAACCGTGTCGTTTTCTTTTCCGAGCACTCTAAAGTTCTTCCATGACAAAATTTTAGAAAAGCTTGTCAACCCTTTGCAAAGGCAGTCATTCCCGAGCAAATCAACAATTGAAGAACACAGCAAGATTAAAACAATGTCTCTCGCTTCCATTCATGTACAAATTTTATTTCAAATATTTCCATTACAAATCCTTTAAACATTATGTGATTATATTTAACAAGCAACACAATATCACACAGCGCTTTTGTGAGTATTTGAAAGAAATACAGATACATATCCTCTGTCCTGATGTCCACATCGAAAACCCTTTTCGAAAATGTAGGGATAAATTCCAAAAAGGTAATTATCGCTACTTCAAATTGTAACCTGAATCTAAGAGAGAGTAAAAAAACAATCACAAAGACTCTGATTTTACGGAGAAACCCAATTTGGGAAAATCACCGGGAGGAGAGGGAGAATTCACTATTTTTAGAGGATTACAGTGGATTCAACAGAGCTAATACTCAGTTTCTATAGAAAAAATAACTAGATGGTTACTATTTTTCCCTCAGCTATTTCTGTTATTTTTTCAATCTGCCTTTGTATTGTATTTTCTATTGTTTTATTTAACCGAGGGTTTCTTCTTGAAAGTGTGAATCATGCGGGATTCAATAACCGCATGATCTGCACGTTCCGATTCTTCTGTAACAGCAGAAATTCTGCCCTTGATTATGAGAGTAATATCTGCTGTTTTCTGTAACTGCTTGCGTTGAAGTATGAGTAGAGGACCACATGAGAAACATGGGATGATCTGGCAGCCTAATGAGCTCTACAATATCGGGGGGAGCCATTGGAGTTGGTTGTGGTGGTTGTTTTACTCAAGATGGAATGACCGGTCTCGGGAGGATGAATATCCTCTGGGCAATCAATTCCTCAAGAGGATAAAATGTCTATGGAGTATTCTGGATGCTGCTTTTTGGGGAGTCGCTTGGGTGGCTTTCCTATCAAGTGTCTTCAGGAGATTCTGATGGTGAGGGACACTTATCTTAATCCTGGAGTCGGTCAGAATTTGACCCCCACAGATGCCCCCTTCGCTCCCTCTTTCTCCAGGATCCAAGGGACAAAAGTGGAGCGGAATGAGTTGGCCCTGGCTAGGGAAGTTAAGGCGTTATTTGCAATCCGAAAGGCCTTGGTCCAAATGCCTCTTTGCATTTTGAGCTTTCATTGAAAATTGGTGAAGACAACTAGCGAAATAATGGCTGAAGTCTTAAATCCATAAAAGATGAGATCATGTGGTAGGATTGAATCAAATTCAATTGATCTGACATGCCTAAAAAACTCGGGATTCAAACCATCTCTTTAGATATGGTGAAAGTTTCGAATTCTAGGCAGTTCAACTTCTCGTCTATAAATAAGGAGTATTCTGGAAGTGAGAGGTCCATCTTCAGAAGGCTTTCTCTGCCCCCTGATATTTCTTATTCTGATAGATTGAGTTGTTGTTCATTCTTCTTCGGCCTTTTGTCATGTAATTTCAATTCTCGTGATGACCTAGTCACAGAATTTCAGATCTCGTGACAAGGTCCCACAATCATGAAGGGAGGGCATGAGTCACTTTTTTATCTGGTCGATTTGTCTAGTTCTTGATGAGAGTGGGTCGGTTGGGAGTTTGGGCTCATGGCCTTTCTTTACTTAGAGCGTGTAGGATGCAGGAGCGGAAGGCATCCTTGGCAATGGGTCTAATCCATGTCAGGCCATCTGTACTCCTGTTGAATGCCATTGCTTTACTGGTGGGAGTTCTTTTCTCATGGCATAGCAATTGGTGGGATGGCATGGGGGTATTCCTCGGGATCACTGTCAGAGAGTCACCTTGCCTGCTTTTGTTTTGTATTCATTTTCAGGATCAGGAGGCTTGGCGTGAAATCATCACTATCTTGCAATTTTCAGTCTGCAGTTTGAGACGTGATGTTTGGCTTTGGTATTTTTTTGGGATTTGTAGACATCATCACCCTCCTAGTAATGGTGGATTGTTTGTCTAGGAGATACCCATGGCGAGTCCAAGTCAGAATTGGATCATCTGTATTTCTTTTCAAAAAGCAAACACAAATATGTAACAGACCTTGTGTCACTCTTGTAAGATGTAACCGAGTATGTTATTGAATGGATGTAATCAGAAAATTTTGTAATGAAATCAATAATGTTCTGGAATAGAAAATGTTTGTTTGGAACTTGCCTGAGTTGATCTGTAGTTGTTTTATTTGGAATGAAATGTATACCCGGGAGGTTTGCTTTGATTCTTAGATGGTCAAGGATTTACTGTGTGTAATTTCCTCGTGATGATTTGTCCCATAGCGGTACCTGTAAGTCTCATCTCCAAGTAGGAAAATCCCACTAGGGATTGATTCTTTGAGAGGGGAATATCCTTACAACGGAGTTGGATTCATAGCCCTTTCGAGCGGGGGCATATCCCGTTAAGGATCTATGAAATCAAAGCTTTGAGAGGGGAGATCCCTACATCAAATTATGATCCCTGAGCAGGGGAAATCTCGCAATGTAATACTCAGTTTCTGTAGAAAGGTCGAGTGAAACCTGTAGGTTGATCTGTGTTTACACTTTCACGCGGGGGCGCATACCGTATAGTAGTGTACAAACACGATTCTCCAATTGGGGCACATCCCCAGCAATAGAGAATTGGAGTTGTGCCCCCAAGTGGGGAAATCCTACTCTCAGGGAAGACAGGCTGCATGAATGTAGTTAGATGCACATACAAACACACATTGAGACAAGTGCGAGTCATGCAGGATTCAATAACCACATGATCTGCACATTATGATTCTTCTGTACTGGCAGAGATTCTACCCTAGATTATAAGAGCAATATCTGCTACTTTCTATAACTGCTTGCATTGAAGTAGGAGTCGTGGACCTTGTGTGAAATATGGGATAATTTGGCGGAGTAACGAACTCTACAAATGTAGAAGGAAGCCGATGGAGTTGGTTGTGGTGGTTGTTTTACTCAAGAAGGAAGGGCCAGTCTCAAGGGGATGAATATCCTCGGGACGACCAATTTCTCGTGAGGAGGAACGGTGTCGGGAATATTCTTGATGCTGCTCTTTGGGGAGTCGCTCGTATGGCTTTTCTTACTGGTGTCTTCGGGAGATTCTGATGGTGGGAGACACGTATCTTGATCCTGGTGTGGGTTAGAATTTGACCACTATAGAAAGTGAACATCCACAACAACATCCATAAGACGATTCTGGAACCAGCATTCCCCCACTCTCTCCAATCACTCATCCAAAAGATGATATACCTAGAATTCCTAGGAAGCTGATGGTATTGAGAACCTCTAGAAGAGTTCAGAACTTGAAAAGTTACCTCAACTTTGCTTCCACGAAGTACAGAGGATGCTCTGACTACTCAGAGGAGTCGTCATTCTAGAAGATCGAATTAGTCCGCTCCCCTCCTTCTCTTAGAGACGCCGAGAAGGAAGAGGCGGAGGGGGCATCTGTAGTAATTAAATTTTGATCTTCATCAGGATCACAACACATATCTTATCTTTTCAGGAACATCCTGAATAAGCAACAAACTAGACGTACTGGCAAGTCCATGGCAGGCCTAAGAAGAAAATTAAACATCTTTCCGAAGCCATGAAAGGTCGAGCGCCTTCCTGAGAATGCTACTCCTTCCGAGAACATTTAGCCATTCCTGAAGTTGTTCATCCCTCTGAGGACACTCAACTGTTCTCGAGGCCACTCCTCCTTCGAGGACACCTTCGCCCTGAGAACTCCCATGCTACTGACTATTTCGAGGTCCACTCTTTTTAGAGACTTTCACTCCTCCTTCCTAGGACACCTTCGCTCGGAGAAGTCCCATGCTCCCGACCATTCCGAGGTCCACTCTTTTCCAGAGACTTTAACTCCTCCTCCTTTTTAGAGACTTCTGAGGACACCCCCACCCTGAGAACTCCCTTGCTCTCGAGCATCCTGAGATCCACTCCTTTCCAAAAAATTTTGCTCTGAATAAGATAGCTACAACAACCGCCCTCCTTAATATCCGCTTACAAATAGCTACAACAATATACCTCTTTGTTTTTTTGCTTTCAGTTACACAGCCTGACTTCCCCCATGTTCTTAATGTCCTGGGCAGCTATGGGATAGGCAGGATATTTGGGAAAATTCTAACAATCAAACATCCACAATCGCAGTAGTTATAACAATTTCTCCCGTAAAGATCACAACAGTTATGCCAATCTCGCCATCATTCCATTTGCCTCTGGGCCAACAATTCAGTATAAATAGACCTTCTTGAACAAAAAAGGGGATGTGATTTAAGAGATTGTAATCATAGTAGAGCTCTATAAAATTCACTGTAACTTCTTGACAATAGTGATTCCTCTCTCGTCCCAGTGTTTTTTCCCAACTTGGGTTGTCACGTAAAAATCTCATGTCTTCGCTCACTTTTTGTGTTAAAATCTTTACTAGCTTTTGATAATCCAGATCCCCTCGATCCCGTGGTGCGAGATTAACTATACAATTAATCTATCAAAAAAAATTCCACCACAAATTGGAGCTTTTATTGAGATCTGATCCATACACTCAAGAGCTCTCCCCGCTTAACAACCTACAACCTCCTCAAAAAGCCTCTCCTAAACAAAGATGGCCTCGAAGAAGTAGACAGTCGTTCATCAAGCCGCCACGACCAAAAATAGAGTCGCCACCGCCGCTAGGAGGAACGATAACCTGCATGCTAACGACTGACCGTATATCACCGAGGATACAAGCTCCACGCCACCATAAGAACCAGTCGTCAGCATTCAGTCATCACTACAGCACGAAGACTAACTCCTTCGGACGCTCTATAAGATGAAAGCAAATAAAGGAACAACATGTACAAATCTGATCGCGAACGAGAGCAGATGGCCTCGATCGCGAAAATATCCTCCTAGAGCAAGAGAAGTTGAAATTGCTCAACCAATAACTCCAAGCCCAAGTCACAGAGCTCTAAAACAATCCAGCACAAACTGAGTCGAGCTTGAGAACAACAGGTCTCCCAATCTCCTTGCCCTCGACGAGCTCATCCAGAAGTGGATCATGGAGGTCAAGTCATTGGGCCACGCACCTCCGATACCAAAATTCCACGATTCTCTTTTCTCTAAAGAGAACCAAAGATGCGAGTTTCAAGGAAATTCTCAACCCCCACTTTTAACTACTACTCCAGAATGAGTGATCTAGTTTAACACATCTGATACTTCTGAACAAGATAGTGATTTACTCCCGTAACAATCTAGTCATGTGCCTTACTTTTTACTCCAGCTTGAAAGGTGCAGTCTCAGACTGGTTCTATTCCCTACCACCACACGCTCTCCATAATTTCACAGAGGTGACCGAGGAGTTCTCTGCAGCACTCAGTTCTGTTCTGCTCTACATATGGCCAACTATGAGTATTTGCCTCATTCAACCAGTGACCACTCTCCTATGCACATCCATCTGATAAAGAAGGCTAATACTAGCTGCAAACCTTGTATGTATTTTAATTTCTAGCAAAATAGTACTGTATTTGATTAGGTTCTGAAATCTATATGGGCTATTCCAGTAGAAGTGTTCGCATTGTTCCAAGTAGTCAGCAAGCTTAAGAATCTTAAGATGGTTCTGAGGGAATGGAGAAAGGAGTCTTTTGATACTCCAAGTGCTATGATTCAGAATTTAAGGTAGAAATTGAAAGAAATCACTAAGAAGCTCGATTCTGATCGTATGAAAATTTAATTGCAAAAGCAGAATTTAGCTTGCAATCTGAATTGGGTATCTGGTTGGCAAATGTGAAAAAATCAGATGGGACAGAAAAGTAGAGAGAACTGGATGCAAACGGGTGATAGAAGTGCAAAATTCTTTTATTCTATTGTCAAGATAAATAATTCAAGCAACCATATCAACCACCTTATTAATGAAAAAGGGGAATCTGTCATTGATATTAATGGCATTAGAGAGGAGGCTCCATCTTTTTTTGAGAAATTATTCAATCAAACAAGCTATTGGAATGTGTTTCCAGAGCTAACAGTGAAGAGGAAGCTAACACCTGCTGCCTCTCAATGGCTTAGTAGAAATGTCAGTAATAAGGAAATCAAAATTGCATTATTTCAAATGAACCCAGATAAAGCGACAGGACCAAATAGATACAATGCCTTCTTCTTTCAAAAGAATTGGGATGCTATTGGAGATGATATCTATTGAGCAATTCATTCATTCTTCAATTCAGGCAGAATTTTAACAAAGGTAAACCATACTTTTGTTACATTAGTCCAAAAGTCTACTAATGCTACTCAGCTCAATGATTTCAGGCCAATATCTTGTTGTAATACCCCATGTAAGCTGATTTCAAAGATCCTGGCTAATAGACTTCAGCAAGTAATTGGAGAATTGTTTTCTAAGCATCAAAGTGCTTTTCTAAAGGGAAAGCTTATCGGTGACGTTTCCTTACTAGCCCATGAGTTGATCGGAGATTTTAATAATCCTATGGGTAGTAGAATGTGTCTCAAGGTGGATTTACAAAAGGCTTTTGATACAGTCAATAGGGAATTTCTTTACTACATGTTTCATTGTTTGAGGTTCTCATATAGATGGATTAATTGGATTAAAGAGTGTATATAATCAGCTTCCTTCTCCATAATGCTTAATGGTTCTTCTGCTGGAAGTTTCAGAAATAACAGAGGCATTAGACAAGGTGATCCGCTTTCCTCTTATCTATTTGTCATGGCCATTGTAATATCTCTTAGTTAACAATACTTGATTAATAACATTCAATAATGTTATTTGACTCTTTCTATTGTTTTATTATTATCAATTAATCTGGTTTATAACTTTGATTATTATTATTATTTATAAATTATTATTCATATTGATAATATATATTGATACAATACTATTAGGAGATTAAATCATTATTTCATGTAAGTTTTATTATTATTTGTTATTAAGTGATTCTTATAATCATTATTAATTTTTGCTATTATTTATTATTATTGTTATGAATAAATTATAATCATTATTTATTAATATTATTATTATGTAATATTTAAATAATATCATTTTTCCCATTTTCCTTTCTCCTTCATTTTCTCTTGCTCAAACCCAAGCCTAACCCATAAAACAAATCCTTTCCTTCTCTCTTAATTTTCTTCCCAAGCCTAAAATCAAGCCCACATCTCATTTTCTTTTATTTATTTTTTTAGCCCTACCCAAAATCCACATGAGCCCGGCCCACTAAAGCTCTCTCTCACATTTTCCTTTCCTTTCCTTTTATTTTTATTTTTATTTTTATTTTTCTTAGCCCAGCCCAACAGAGCCCAAATCTTATCTATTTAATCACTCATCACCTCTTCTTTCTCTCTCCCCACTCAGAAAACCCTAGCCTAAAGACCTTCTTCTCCCTTCACCGCCACATGCAGACTACGAGCTACAGCCCCCACCTACCTTCGTCTCTGAGCGCCGAAAGCCGCGCGAGCATTGAACCTAATACCCGTGCCTTCACCAGGACCGAGCGAGCTCCGTCCTACCCGTCTTCTTCCTTCACCCACGACAGCATCACTTGATGCACCCTCTCTCTTTCTTCTCCTCCTCTTTCTTCTTCCCGCCTCTTCCTTTCTCCTCTGTTCGATTGCCCACAGCCATGCCTCTGCCGCAACAAGGAGCTCTGACCTCCTCTCCCTGAACCCATCGACCCTGCTGCAATCTCCGCGAACCTACCCCCATCTCCGTCATTATCCTCTTTTCTTCCTCCTCGTTCTCTATCACAGTCGATGGCGCCTGCACCCACCTCCGCGCATGCCGCCTCATACCCGAGATCGTCCACATCTTCACTTGCTCCGCCAACGGCCACCCATGCCCCCATCTCCATTGCTGGAGCACCACACACACCAATAGCTGCTACCCCCCTGACGTAACAACCTTTTCAGCGAACCCATCACGAACAACTGCTAGAGCCGCCCAACCGAGCTCATTCTCTCCACCGTTCCCTCACCCAAGCTCTATCACCCCTAGCATCCATCACCTCCACCCCTTGCTTCTTTCTTTCTCTGTGTGTGTATTGCGTGGTAAGTCACCCTCTTTCCCGCTCTCCTCATCTTTCATTCTTACTCTCTTCTTGTCTCTCTCTCTGCATGTGAGTGTTCTTTCTCTTTGTAATTTTTCATATGTGTGTGTGTTGTGTGTATTATGTGTTGTGTGCCTATGTGAGAGTGCGTTGTGTGCACTTGTGTGCATTTGTGTCTGCGTGTGCACGGGTGTGTAGGTTGTGTGTGTGTTACTCCTTGGGTGTGTGTGTACATATGCGTATGTGTTAACATGTGTGTATGTGTTATGCGTATGTGTGTAGATGCGTGTATCAGTGCTATGTGTACGTATGTGTTGCGTGTGTTACAGGTGTACCGTCGACCCGAATCTAATAACTGAAGATCCTAACCCGGAGTTGTGTTCGCAGTGGTCCTAACCCGTGAGAGGATTTAGAGATCCGGATCAGGATCAGTTAGTGTAGTTCAAACCTTATGGCGATTCGGAACCGGATCCGCGTCATATCATATGAGTGTATGCTTTATTTATTTATTTTATTTGAACTCTTATCTCTATTATTTTATGTAAATTAATGAAATATTGATCTATTATTACATATGAATATATATTTATTTTCAGCATTATTTTATTATTTATATAATTTTGTTAGCGAGTATTTCAATTGTTTAAAATAGAATTTAGTACTGGATCTAAGATTTAGATAGTATGGGAGTTAGTAATGATTTGGATCAGACTTGATTATTATTTAATAGTTACAAATTAATGACTATTTGTTTATAACATTTTTGTATAAATATTGGAAGGCGACAAAATTGGAATACTTAGAGTTATTTTGTGGTACCGAGGATTAAATATATTGATCGGAATATTATTCTATGAGAGTTGATTTTTACTACAGTTGATTGGTCAGATGTATCTTGACAATTTTATGCTTATGGATTTGTTGTTTTATCACTGAGATACTATTATTCTATCATTTCATGTGTAGACATTTACAACTTTGGATTCAGATCTAGTTGTGCTAATCTAAGTATACAAGTTGGATTGATCTTGACTTGATTGGTTCATTGTTATTGATAGATGGTAAGATTTTATGTGAATGAAATATCAGGCATATATTTGATGATAAGTTAGATAGGAATCTTCTTTGATTATTAGTAGTCTCGATTGAAGTATGGTTGACTTGGAATTAAAAAATATGTATAGATTGGATTTACCTGAAATAGCAGATTAAGCATTATACAATTTATTTGTTACTTCAATTTTTGGATCTTGTGATTTGAGCTCGAATGTAGTGGAGGTTAATTAATGATCTTGGTCAGATTGAACAGTGGTGGTTAGTTTGATACAGCTGAGTATCCATTTCCATCGGTTGAGATTCCGATATATTAATGACATTAAAGGATGGATATATTGATAACTTAAAGAATTAGAGTAGATTGATAGAAATGAGAAAACTGATTTTTTGGTCTATTGAGCTTATGAGTTACTATATCGGATGCTCTGACACAAAATTATTATTTGATATTCATGAAGGTTGTATTGAGGTTATGAGTAAATAGATCAGTTACCGATATATCCTTAGTACATATGGATGAGAAGTTGATCATTTGTAGATAAGACTGCATAGTAAAGAATCAATATTCAAATTTGTTATTGTATACTTCATCTTATAGAAAATTACTGGGAAAATATTATTATACGATAATAACATCATTATATTTATCCTGTTATACTTGTTACACATCCTATGATACTGATATCCCGATTGCACTGTTGAAAGCTATTTGGTACTAATAAATTGTTCTAGAATGAATTTCAGGTTTGTACAAGTCTTGGTGGTTTTAAGCATAATGCGAGGTTTATAGCGCTAAAAGCATGTTGATAGGTTGATGGCGGAAGAGTACTCTTTCATAGGAGAGGAGGCTCTAGCTTGGCGCAACGCGGCTCGAAGACTTCTATCTATAATTTTTATACCTTAGTTTGTTAAAGGATAGTATATAGTATTGAAGCTCAAATTTCCCACACGCACAAAATTGCACATGATTTTCAAAAGATTATTTTTGTCACTTGTATAAAATATTTCTATAGACCTATTATAGTATTTGCAAACTCAATTTATTGTAGTGTACTAAGTCTTGACAAAAATAATTTTTGAAAATTTACATATCTTCAAAAACATTTTTACAAATTATATGTTTTGACCTGTTGCGATCGATCGGACGGTCGACCGGCTCTGTTTCAGGTCAGAACGGTCGACCGAGTGGTTGATCACAATTTTGACTGTTGGGTGCGTGCATGTGTGCACGTTATCCAGTCGACCGGACCACATGTCGGTCGACCGAGCTTCGACCGACTGACTGCACCTAAGTCTCTGTTTGGGACGGTCGACCGGGTGGTCGACCGAGGGCTGCCAACGGTCAAATGATTTTGAAAACCGGTCGACCGGGCCGGTTGACTGTGAGTGTATTAACAGCCAAACGACTAGTTTTTTTAAACTTGTTTTAAAACGTGGTTTTATTCTCCAAACGAGGTTTATGGCTGGTTTTGGGTCTTATCTTTCCTGATTAATCAAAATTAGTGTTTACCCTTTAATCCCTACCTTTATCCTATAAATAGGGGTAAATGGGGTTGAGAAGATTCACAACAACATTTGCAAAAGAAATCAAAGCTTGAGTCTTTTTTAAAGAAGTTTTATTCTCATTTTTTGTGCTCTAATCTCTGATTTTTCTCTAAAGTTTTTGAATCAAAACTCCCTTCTACTTTGTTTTATTTTTCACTTACAAACCTTGAGCTTCAATCCTATATATTATTCTCTAGGGTTTTGTAAAGAAAAGTTTTTCAAAAGAGAGTTTGTGGTCTTTTGATCACCAAGTGATTATTGTATTTGTGGTTCCACTACCTCTGGACTAGAGGAGTATGATTGAGGAGTTGGGTACTCCCTAGTTATTATAATTCTTTGTGGAAGTTCTAGTGGATCAGAAATCCTTCGGGGTGAAGGCGGGGACGTAGAGCTGGGTGCTCGAACCTCGAAACAAATCTCTGTGTTTGCGATTAGTTTACTTGTGTTATTTACTTGCTTTCCATTCATTCATTCATTCATTGGAAATCTTAAGACTCATGAGATGGAGAAAAAGGCTAGAGAAGAAGCGGCGCCTCAATAGAAAAAGTCTATAGCTTTCAAGTCTCCTCCACCAACTACGATGATGAAGAAGATGAAGAAGAAGAAGAGCTATCTCTTCTTGTGAGAAGTGTAAAGAGAATGTACCTCAAGAATAAGCTCAACTATAGAAGGCGATGGGATGGGAAGGAGGAGAAAAAGATCATATGCTACAACTGTCGGAAACCCGGACACATCATGGCCGATTGCCCAGAGTTCAAGAAAAAGATATCTTCCTCCTTGAAGCAACAGAAGCCGGTTGAAAAGAAGGTGTACAAAGCCACTTGGGACTCAGAAAGTGAATCCGAAGATGAAGTCGATACGGCAAATATGTATTTCATAGCAAACACACCTAAGGTAACTATCGAACCACGTGATGATGATAGTGAAATAAGTAAAGAATTGTTATTACAAGCTTTCATTGAACTTTCAGAAAGTTTTGATGCTAAAAAGGAAGATTGTTCAAATTGAAAAAGGAAAATTAAATGCTTAAGAATCAAATTGCTATTTCTTCAAAAGAAAAGGATGAATATCTTCTATTCTTATTTCAACACAAAGAGATTTTGATGCCCATAGAGTTGCTTGCAAAGCTAAATATCCTAAAATTGATGAAAATAAGTTTTTCATGTTAAAAACTAGAATAAATGATTTGGGAAGTGTTTTAAAACAATGTGCTTTTAACAATACTAAATTAGAAGAAATGTTTTCAAAGAAGCATATGCATACTTCTCATGCTAAACATGATAAAACATCTCATGCCAAAACTCTACATGTTCATCATACCAACACATCACATGCCAATCATGTTAAAACACCCCATGCTCACAAATCACATGTTCATAAACCACATGCTCATTATGCTTTTAAATATGGAAGAATTTATAAATGTACTTATTGTGGCCGGAATGGTCATTTAGCTAAATTTTGATTATATAAATAGTACAAATAATCTTGTTTGGGTTTGAAACACTAACGCTTTAGGTCCCAAGAAAATATGGGTACCAAAATTAAGTCTTAAATTATTTAATGTAGGTACAGACCAAAACTCCAAGACGTAAGGAGCGGTGGTACCTTGATAGTGGTTGCTCAAGGCATATGACATAGGACATCAACAATTTTGCAACCCTATCAAGGTACGTTGAAGGTGGCACCGTCACCTTCGGAGATGACTCCAAGGGCACCATCATCGGTATAGGTAACATTAAGTTTGGTGCATCTCCTTTAATTGAAAATGTAGTTCTTATTGATGGGCTTAAACATAATTTGCTTAGTATTAGTCAACTATGTGATCGTGGTCTCAAAGTTATTTTTGATGAATCTTCTTGCAAAATTTTTTATTGTAAAACCAATGAATGTATTCTCACTGAATTTCATGAAAATAATATCTATATTATTGAAATGCTTAATTTGGATTGCACTACAAAATGTTTAAATGCTTTTGATGAGATTTCATGGTTATGGCATAGAAGATTATGTAAGATGCTCTGATACCAATTGAAGGATCACCTAGAGGGGGGGTGAATAGGTGATGGCTAATCTAATGGTCACTTAATGCCAAATAATGCGGAAGTAAAAACTATTATAACCTAAACTAAACTATTACACTAAACACCACATATAACACAAGAGTGTTGCCGAATTCCCCGTGAAGGGCTTTGGACAAACTCCTCTAGATTCCCCTTGATAAGGGTTGAGGTGCCGTGTTGGCTCTCTTGGCTGAATACAAGTGTTAGCAAACAAACCCAAGCAATATATCAATATGAGCACAAATGTATATCATGCATATAATGATAAACACAATAAAAGAATGCAAAATATAAACAAGAGACAAAGAGAGAGAGAGAGAGAGAGAGAGAGTGAGCAATCGCAAACACAAGGGATTTGTTTCGAGGTTCGAGCACACTTGCTCTACATCCCCGCCTTCGACACACGAAGGATTTCCACTATAATCGATCCCACCGGATCACTCGGTGCCGCAACACCTACAACTCTCGGACTCTCTAGCCCATACACACGCAAGCCCCACAAGCTCGCCGAGGCCGCACCTCAAACCAAGAGTTCGCACCCGAACTCGAAACAACCGCGAACGCACTCGTCCGCCTCCTCAAGAAACAAGAAAAGATCTCTTGGTGATCTAAACACTTTGATCACCAATAAACACTCTCACAACAAAACCCTATAGGTAGATATAGTAATTGATAGCTCAAGTGGGTGTGTGAGAAAACAAGGATGGAAATTGTGGAGGAAAACTCAAGAAATCTCTTTTTAACACTCTTAATAAAACTCTCCTTTTGATTGGAAATATTTGTTCTCAAATATGTGGAGAAAACCTCTTGAAAGGATAGGAAAAACTAGCTTGAAAACTCTCCAAAATCTTAATCAAAACAGCTCCCAAATGCCCCATTTTATAGAGTCTGGAAAACTAGCCGTTGGGGTCTGTCAGGCTTGTCGGTCGACCGTCCGGCCGACCGGCCAACGGTCATATTTCAGACTGTTTGAGCCATCGGTCGACCGGCCGGTCGACCGAGCCAGGATACAGAGAGCAATCTCTCTGTCCGGTCGACCGCGCGGTCGGCCGGGGCCTTTCCAGAGAGCAGAGCTCTCTGGACGGTCGACCGGGTCGGTCGGCCGGCCCTCCTGCAGAACTGGCGTGCACGTCTGTGCATGTCGGTCGACCGGGTCGGTCGACCGGCTGAAGCCAGGTCAGGTCTGAACTAGGGATTAAAAACTTGGTCTTTTGGCTCACATAAAAATCCCATAAAATACTGAAAAATACACAAAAATAGTTTTACCAATATACTTTGATAAACAAACATGCTTGCACAAAATCAAGGCATGTTATAAATGATTTGGACTATTTTTGTAACTTGGAAATATTGGCTCAAAAGAAAACAGTATTTTTCAAAACTTGATTTTTCTAAAACTTGTTTTTCCAAAACATCTCCAAATACAAAAACAAGATATTTAAACAACTTTGAAAGCATATGGTGCATGGATATGATCCACTACACAAACAAGGTGAAATATCTATGTTTTTGACATTAAGCTCTAAACTTGGTTTTGGTTAAAAGATATGTAAACTTGAAAACCAAAATCCAAACATGTATTTTCTAAAATAGAAAATCTTTTGTAAAAACAAAACTATCAAGAGTGTGTGTGTATATGATACTTGAGCAATCCACCAACTACTCTATCCTTTACATTTTATCTAAAACAAAATCTTACTAAAACAAACCTAGACTCAAGTCTTGATCATGAAGCTCTTCACTTGAAGTCTTCTCATCTTCTTGACTTGGTCCAAACACGATCCAACGAGCTCGACTCCTCTTGAGTACTTGATGTGGTCTTGATGTCCAAGCTCTTGAATCAAACCGTGCTAGCTCCAAAACTTGACTTTAAATCCTTTGTTGAAGCTATGCACCTACTAAGATCTTGATCATAAATCTGTCACTAATTAAACACAAGATCATTAGTACTATAACTACATGAGTTGATCATTATCAAAACTAGAGTGATGGGCCTTCGGGCCAACAATCTCCCCCTTTTTGATGATGACAAAACTCATGAAGTTATATAAGCATAGATTAAAGTAAAGCTTCAAAGAAGCTCCCCCTTAACTCATGCATAACACATAAACAAAATAAATATGCAATGAGGCACATAAACATGTATGCAAATTTAGGAGTAAACATGCTAATCAAGCATAAAATAAAACAAATTCTTTTTCTCCTATTTGCAAAACAAAACATATATGCATAAACAATCTTTTTCACAAAACATGCATATAAACCAAAATCTTTCTCCCCCTTTTTATCAATCATCAACAAAGGGGTTAAAGTAAAACAAAATCATCAAAATTTTCTCCCCCTTTTTGTCCGAAACAAAGAACTAATGAAGGGGTCAAAGCAAACATATCAATAAAAGGTTATATGCGATATACATTCATGAAGAGGAAGACGGTTAAGTAACTTCCTACACATATACATTACATGAAAGAGGGATGACAAGCCCTAATTCACATAACGTATAATATGTAATGCATAAGAGGAGATGTGAAGCTCCCCCTACACACGTGTACCACATAAAGAAGAGTTGTCAAGCTCCTCAATATACAATACACTCAACAAGAATCTATATGTAGAAGAGATGTTACGCTCTCCTTGCATATAGGCAATATAACTCAAAAATCTTTTGATTCTTTTTTTTATATAAAACAAAATTTTGAATTTTCTCAATAAAACAAATCTTGAGAATTTTTCTTAAAATTTTATTTTCTTATCATAAACAACTTTGTGCTTTAAACATGTAAAACAATTTTAACTCAAGCACAAATAACTCATATATATGTATGAAAAATGAGTATACCAAATGAAATTGATACATACATATATAAGAAAAATAAAATATGAGTATATACAAAAATAGAGTCAAATTGATACCAATTGAAACGATTCAATGATACCAATTGAAACAATAATAGGATCACGTGTATATCTCATAAACATTGAAGAATAAATAACTAGTTAAATTAATTTTTGAAAAACTAGTTAAAGATCCTTCAAAAACATGAAACCAAGTCATATGTTATTCATGAATCATACCAAATACACAAGAATTGACTCTCGATCTATAAAGCTCAAAAATATGTTCATGAACCAAAGTCATGACAAACAAATAAAGTGTGAGTGTTCAAAGATTATGTAAATAGCATTTTCATGAAAATAGTCAATAAGCTCAAAAAAACAAAATGTAAATTCATTTTTCATTTAAAACAAAAACAAACTTCTAGGTATATGTATGATTTATCTAAATCTAACAATATGCATACATATCCCAAACATAAAACGAGTCTATTAAAGGTATTTGCATGAAGGCAAGAGACTCAAAAAGGATATACATGTATATTTATTAGATTTGAATAAAAATGCATATACATGAAGTAAAACATGAAAATAGGCAAAACAAGTATAAATGAAAGAATCATCAAAACTAGCCTATATATGTGCATATAGTGGGTACAAATGAGCATGAAGTGCAAACATATATGAATCAATTTGTTCTCACTATTTGTACATGTATAAATACAAGTTTTGATAAAAACTACATTTAAACTAGTATTTACCACATGAAGCACATAAAACAAATAAAACATGAACATGCTATATGATATCACAAATGAATAAGCATGTAAAAAAACTAGGAGTTTAGAAATAGTTACCAACTAAGGAACTATGTTCCAAATCTCCAAACATGGTGGTTGTCCCACCAAAACTCCTTGATAGTGATGTATCCATATATGTGTCCATCAAGTCCAAGTGCATCCACCATCAAGGCACCATCTCTCTCACGTCGTGTGAGAGCCCTCACCTACATCAAAAATACAAGGTGGAGGTTTTGGTACCCATTTTCTTTTGGGTCCTTGAGGGTTAGTCTTGTAAGGCACCCAAATATTTTTATTAGCAAAATTTAAATGAAGCATCTTATCAAAATAAAACTTTGCTAAATGGCCTTTGCGGCCACAATGTGTACACTTGTACACCTTAGGATGCTTATGTGTGTGAGTATGATCTTGGCGTGCAACATAAGCATATGCATGATGAGAATGATGTGCATAAATATGTGGAGTTTGTTTCTTTGAAAACATAGACTCCAATCTAGTATGGTTAAATGCACAAGAGCTCAAGGTTGAGCTCAAACTATCAATTTTATTTTTCAAAAATTTAATCTCACTATCATCAATGGTGGCATGTAGAGAAAAGTGAGATATAGAGTCATTTTTCTTATTCTTTTTAGAAACAATAACTTTTTCTTTTTCACAAATTTTTCTTTTCAAAGAGTTGTTTTCTTGAAAAGCAATTTCCTTTTGTTTTTTCACCAAAACAATTTTATTTTTCAAAGATGTGTTTCCTTCACAAAGATCACTCAATCTAGAAAGAAAGGAAATATTTTCATTTTTCAAAATATCATTTTCTTTTTCTAAACATTCAATCTTAGTTTTGAAAGAATCTTGTTCTTTATGCATGCAATCAAAATTCTTTTTCAAATTTTTATTATCCTTTTTAAGCATGTCATATTTTTCAAGTAATTGTTGACAAAATGAAGTAAGCTCATCATATGACATGTCTTCATCATCTAACTCGGATTCGGTGTTTACCTCAAGGGGGTTATCCCCTTGGACCATATAGCACTTGTTGGAGACGTCACTTCCAACATCCGAATCGTTCCCGGCATAATATAGATCCTTTTCGCCGAGGGAGGTGATGATGTTCCAAGCTACAAAAGCCGATTCAATGTTAGAAACCCTAGATAAATATTCATCATTTAGGGTACTCTTCAAAGCATGTAGGGCTTTTGCATTAGCCTCAAATTCTTACCATTTAAACAATATGCATTATTAGAGATGGCAAGGTAAACATGAATGCCCAGGGCCTTGAGGTACAAGGACATCTTAACCTTCCAAATTTGGATATTAAGAATGTCAAAAGTGGATGGTGACATGAAGTCCATGGTGTGTGTACAAAATATTATGATTAGCCTAAATGAGGATCTTTAACTCTAGATTGTTAGACCCAAAATCAGAGCACTTGGCTCTGATACTAATTGTAAGATGCTCTGATACCAATTGAAGGATCACCTAGAGGGGGGTGAATAGGTGATGGCTAATCTAATGGTCACTTAATGCCAAATAATGCGGAAGTAAAAACTATTATGACCTAAACTAAACTATTACACTAAACACCATGTATAACACAAGAGTGTTGCCGAATTCCCCGTGAAGGGCTCTGGACAAACTCCTCTAGATTCCCCTTGATAAGGGTTGAGGTGCCGCGTTGGCTCTCTTGGTTGAATACAAGTGTTAGCAAACAAACCCAAGCAATATATCAATATGAGCACAAATGTATATCAAGCATATAATGATAAACACAATAAAAGCATGCAAGATATAAACAAGAGACAAAGAGAGAGAGAGAGAGTGAGCAATCGCAAACACAAGGGATTTGTTTCGAGGTTCGAGCACACTTGCTCTACATCCCCGCCTTCGACACACGAAGGATTTCCACTATAATCGATCCCACCGGATCACTCGGTACCGCAACACCTACAACTCTCGGACTCTCTAGCCCGTACACTACACAAACAAGATATTTAAACAACTTTGAAAGCATATGGTGCATGGATATGATCCACTACACAAACAAGGTGAAATATCTATGTTTTGACATTAAGCTCTAAACTTGGTTTTGGTTAAAAGATATGTAAACTTGAAAACCAAAATCCAAACATGTATTTTCTAAAATAGAAAATCTTTTGTAAGAACAAAACTATCAAGAGTGTGTGTGTGTATATGATACTTGAGCAATCCACCAACTACTCTATCCTTTACATTTTATCTAAAACAAAATCTTACTAAAACAAACCTAGACTCAAGTCTTGATCATGAAGCTCTTCACTTGAAGTCTTCTCATCTTCTTGACTTGGTCCAAACACGATCCAACGAGCTCGACTCCTCTTGAGTACTTGATGTGGTCTTGATGCACAAGCTCTTGAATCAAACCGTGCTAGCTCCAAAACTTGACTTTAAATCCTTTGTTGAAGCTATGCACCTACTAAGATCTTGATCATAAATCTGTCACTAATTAAACACAAGATCAATAGTACTATAACTATATGAGTCGATCATCATCAAAACTAGAGTGATGGGCCTTCGGGCCAACAGATTAGGCCATGCATCTTTTGATCACCTTGCTAGAATAAATTTTAAGGAATTCGTGAAGGGTATTCCTTGTTTGATGTTTAAAAAAGACCGCATTTGGGGTGCTTGCCAACTTGGGAAACAAACCAAGTCTTCTTTCAAACCAATCAAGGATATCATGTCATCTAGGCCATTAGAATTGATTCACATGGATCTTTTTGGACCAACTAAAACTAAAAGCTTAAATGGAAATAGATATATTTTTGTTTTAGTGATGATTTCTCTCATTTCACTTGGGTTTCTTTTTGGAGCATAAAGATCAAACTTTCTCGCATTTTAAGATTTTTCGAAAAAGGTTTGAAAAAGAAAAAGATTTTCAATTTTATGGATAAGAAGTGATAGAGGTGGTGAGTTTGTCAACCAACTCTTCATGACTTATTGTGATGAAAAAGGAATTAAGCATGAAATGTCATATCCTAGAACTCCATAACAAAATGGAGTAGTTGAACGGAAGAATAGAACTCTTCAAGAAATGGCTAGGACTGTGATAAGTGAATATGGGCTCCCTCAATACTTATGGGCCGAGGCCATAAACACCGCATGCTACATATCCAACCGTATTTATTTGTGTAAAAATACTTTCAAAACTTCTTTTGAAATTTATCATTTAAGAAAACTAAATGTTTCATACTTTAAAGTTTTTGGATACAAGTGTTTTATTTTAAACACCAAAGATAATTTCGGTAAATTTGATGCTAAGGCTTATGAAGCAATCTTTGTTGGCTATTCTAATGCTAGCAAAGCATATAGAGTGTTCAATAAATCATCTCTTACTATTGAAGAATCTATGCATGTTAAATTTGAAGAATCTAATGCAATTGTTGAGAATGTTGTAGAGATTGACTCATTAGGTGAGGACATAGAGAAAATATCCTTGAAGGACTCACCCATCCAAGAAGACAAGCAAGAACCTATTGGTGAAGTTCAAAAGGATAAAGTGGATCAATCACAACCACTTCCTAAAGATTAGAGATACGCCTCAAATCATCCCAAAGATCTCATCATAGGTGATGTATCAAGGGGTAACTACTCGCTCCAAACTCCATGATTTGTGTGGGTATTATGCATTCATATCTCATTTTGAACCCAAAAACATCCTCGAAGCCGAGGATGACTCATATTGGTTGCTTGCTATGTAAGAAGAGCTCAATCAATTGAGCGCAACTAAGTTTGGCACCTTATTCCTAGACCCCATGATTGACCAATAATTGGTACTAAGTGAATTTTTAGAAACAAGATGGATGAGTCAGGAAATGTTTTATAAGGAATAAGGCTAGGTTAGTGGCCCAAGGTTATACTCAAGTTGAAAGAATCGACTTTGAGGATACCTTTGTACCCATAGCATGGTTAGAAGCCATACGGATCACACTAGCTTATGCATCCTATAAAAATTTTAAACTTTTTCAAATGGATATAAAAAGTGCATTTTTAAATGGTTTTATTTATGAGGAAGTATATGTTGAACAACCTCCCGATTTTGTGGATCATGTACATCCAAATTTTATTTTCAAACTAGATAAAGCATTGTATGGTTTAAAACAAGCTCCAAGAGCTTGGTATGAAAGGCTTTCAAGTTTTCTACTATCAAATGATTTTGTTAAAGGCAAAGTAGACACCACATTATTTACTAAGCATATTGGTAGTGACATTCTTATAGTACAAATATATGTTGATGATATAATCTTTTGTTCTACTAATGAGTTACTTTGCAAGGAGTTTGAACAATGTATGCAACATGAATTCGAGATGTCATTGATGGGTGAATTGAACTATTTTCTTGGACTCTAAATCAAGCAAATACGTGATGAGATTTTCATATGTCAAGCCAAGTACTCTAAGGAACTCATCAAGAAATTTGGGCTTGAAAACTCAAAAATTTGCAACACTCCCATGGCCACCACCACCAAGCTTGATAAGGATGACCAAGGTAAGTGTGTTGATATAAAATTATATAGAAGTATGATTGGTAGTTTGTTATATTTAACGGCTAGTAGGCCGGATATTATGTTTTGTGTGTGTCTTGGTGCTAGATTCCAATCTTGTCCCAAAGAATCTCATTTAATTGCGGTAAAACACATTATTCGTTATGTTAAGGGCACTATTGGAATGGGTCTATGGTATCCGAAGACCGGAGAATTCTCAGTGACGAGTTTTTTGGATGCCAACTATGCGGGTTGTAGAGTGGATAGGAAGAGTACTAGTGGAACATGTCAATTTCTTGGTAATTGTCTTGTTTCACGATCTTTCAAGAAACAAAATTCGGTAGCCCTCTCAACCGCCGAGGCGGAGTATGTTGCGGCGGGGGCTTGTTGTGCTCAAGTCCTTTAGATGAAACATACTCTTCTTGATTATGATTTGCATTTTGACCATATTAAAATATTTTGTGATAATACTATTCATATGACTAAGAATGCAAATCAACATAGTAAGACCAAGCACATTGAGATTCGATATCACTTTCTTAGAGATCATTTTGAGAAAGGAGATATTGATATTGATTATGTTTCTTCCGATTTTCAACTTGCCGATATTTTCACTAAACCACTTGATTATAATAAATTTTCTTTTATATGTGGTGAACTAAATGTTTTTGTTGTTGAATAAAGAAGGTTTCCTGCTATCATATCCCTTTTTGATGTATGACAAAAAAGGGGAGAATTATGTGTTTGTTTTGCTATAGTGTTTAGTTTTATGCTTGTAGGTTAGTGTTTGTTTAAATTTTCAATGGTTTTATGTTTGGTATTTTTACAAATTTCAAATTTTCAAAAATTCTCTCATAATGAATTGTTTTATACTTGTTTAAATATAGCATTATTTGAGGGAGAGTTTTTTCCTCTCTTTTATATCTTATATTATAGCTTATATGTTTTGTCATCATCAAAAAAGGAGAGATTGTTGGCCCAAAAGGTTACACTCTCCATTTATATACGTTTTAATGATAACAAAATAGATAGAAGCTATTTGGTACTAATAAGTTGTTCTAGAATGAACTTCAGGTTTGTACAAGTCTTGGTGGCTTTAAGCATATTGCGAGGTTTATAGCGCTAAAAGCATGTTGATAGGTTGATAGTGCAAGAGGACTCTTTCATAGGAGAGGAGGCTCTAGCTTAGCGCAACGCGGCTCGAAGACTTCTTTCGATAATTTTTGTACTTTAGTTTGTTAAAGGATAGTATATAGTGTTGAAGCTCAAATTTTCCACACACACAAAATTGCACATGATTTTCAAAAGATTATTTTTGTCGCTTGTATAAAATATTTCTATAGACCTATTTTGGTATTTGCAAACTCAATTTATTGTAGTGTACTAAGTCTTGACAAAAATAATTTTTGAAAATTTACATATCTTCAAAAATATTTTGACAAATTATATTTTTGACCTGTTGCGGTCGACCAGACGGTCGACCGGCTCAGTTTCAGGTCAGAACGGTCGACCGAGCGGTCGACCGCAGTTCTGACCGTTGGGTGCGTGCATGT
This sequence comes from Agave tequilana, assembly GCA_038442645.1. Lineage (NCBI taxonomy): Eukaryota > Viridiplantae > Streptophyta > Magnoliopsida > Asparagales > Asparagaceae > Agave > Agave tequilana. Next base: position 58,599 of record JAVJIF010032244.1, on the reverse strand, counting down.
GTGCACGTTATCCGGTCGACGGGTGGTCGACCGGACCCCATGTCGGTCGACCGAGCTTCGACCGACTGACTGCACCTAAGTCTCTGTTTGGGACGATCGACCGGGCGGTCGATCGGGGGCTGCCAACGGTCAAATGATTTTGCAAATCGGTCGACCGGGCCTGTCGACTGTGAGTGTATTAAAGCCAAACAGCTAGTTTTTTTAAACTTGTTTTAAAACGTGGTTTTATCTCCAAACGAGGTTTATGGCTGGTTTTGGGTCTTATCTTTCCATTAATCAAAATTAGTGTTTACCCTTTAATCCCTATCTTTATCCTATAAATAGGGGTGGATGGGGTTGAGGAGATTCACAACAACATTTGCAAAAGAAATCAAAGCTTGAGTCTTTTTGAAAGAAGTTTTATTCTCAGTTTTTGTACTCTAATCTCTGATTTTTCTCTGAAGCTTGAGTCTTATTTTTCACTTACAAACCTTGAGCTTCAATCCTATACATTATTCTCTAGGGTTTTGTAAAGAAAAGTTTTTCAAAAGAGAGTTTGTGGTCATTTAATCACCAAGTGATTATTGTATTTATGGTTCCACTACCTCTGGACTAGAGGAGTGTGATTGAGGAGTTGGGTACTCCCTAGTGGATGTAATTCTTTATGGAAATTCTAGTGGATCAGAAATCCTTCAGGGTGAACGCGGGGACGTAGAGCTGGGTGCTCGAACCTCGAAACAAATCTCTGTGTTTGCGATTGGTTTACTTGTGTTATTTACTTGCTTTTCATTCATTCATTCATTCTTATATTTTCGATCTACACTCTCACATTAAGATTACATTGCGCACCTCAAACACTTATTTAGAGAAATCACGAGGAAGGAGTTCAGAGCCCTTCACGGGGTATTCGGCTTCTAATCTTGCTTTGAGTGATCGTTGCATCATCTCATTTTTAAATTTGTGCATTGATTAGCATTATCACCTATTCACCCCCCTCTAGGTGATTTCAGGGTTATGGGGGCTTGCCAGAGGGAGAGAGGGGCAGGGGGCTCCCCGGAGGCTTAGAGGGAGGGGTAGCAGGAGATTATTTGGGAGGGGAGAGAGACAGGGGGCGGGTAGTGTTGGTGGAGCTCGATCTGTAGTGGGTGGAGAGTGAGATCTGAGCTGGAGAGAGAGAGTGTCAGCTAGGGGGTAGGGTTTTTTTGGTTTTTATTTTTTTTGGGGGGGGGGAGGGGGATGGATTTAAAATCGGTTCCTATTGGTACCAACATTAAACCCCCAATTTAATGTCGGTTCAAAGGAACCGATGTTAGAACCGACGTTAAATACCCTTCGATTTAACATCGATTTTTTGAGCCAACATTAAATCCTAGTCTTTAACGTTAGTTCTTTCTATACCGACAATAAATGTCCTAATTAACATCAGTTTAGGCAAACCAATGTTAAAAATTTTAAAAATTTATTTTTAACATCATTTTTATAAAAAAAATGACATAAAATCCGATGACTATTAATGTGTATATTATTGTAGTGCTCTAAAAGTTTGCTATGCTTTTTTGTCAAAGAGACATTCTCCAATGACTTCACATGAGTGTAGAGTGTGACAGTTTGCTGATGAAAAGACATTTCCCAGATGTGCTAAAACAACAAGGAGACCACTGATTCTTCTACCTAAGGAGTATCTATCTTAAAGAGAGTTCTCTAGTGACTGCAGAAACAGAAGCTTTGGTGTGTTGACATATTGTTGCCTATGTCTTCAAGCATTCCTCTAAATTTCTATCCTTTTCACCTTTTATTCCAAGTCTTATTTTTCTATTTCTCCTAATAAAAAAGACGTTAATTTGATTCAAATCTGATTATATACATTTATTTGAATACTGCTAATTATATATGCGTACTTAGTTTAAATGAATATTTGTAGATACTTAATACATAGTAAATACCCCTAGTGTCAGTCAAACACTCCCCCATTTCCTACGCTCAAATTGGATCTTAACCAATCGCAAAATATTGATTGTTGGCCCAAGGTTACAATCAACGGTTTTTGAGTTTTGATGATTACAAAACATATATAGTTATTTGTACTAATCATTTTTAGTGTTTAAAGTGTGTTTCAGGGTTCTAAGGATTCATGGTGTGCTCTTCCCCAAAGGAAGATCGTTTTGACTCAAGTTGGTTCATTTCGGGTTCAAGATACAAGATTTTCAAGATCACAAATGGAGGAGCCCACTTGAAGACTTTGTAGTCACCAAGAACCTATGTAAGACTTAGTTTACTAAAGAATGAGGCTGTGTTAAATTGGCTCAAGCAAACACACATATTTTCCAAAATACGATTTTTATTTTTGGTTTTTGATTTAAGTTCATGCTTTGATTTCTATACATGACTCAAATTTTTATAAATTTTATATCTTGTTTACATCATGTATACCTACCTTTTCAGCATGATACTTAGTCATATTTTCTTACAAAATTAATTTGAAAAATTTTCAAAGTTCAGAAAAAATCCTATAAAAATTCTGTTTCAGGCCTGTCAGTCGACCGGGCCGGTCGACCTGTCTTTTCAAGGCCTGGCCAGTCGACCGGGCCGGTCGACCGAGCCTTGAGACCAGGGCGTGCATGTTTTATGCACGTCTGTCGGTCGACCGACTGGAACCACCTTGCTCTCTGTTTCTTGTCGGTCGACCGACAGTTCTAAACAAAATTTTCTTTTGGCTTCCAGTCGACCGACCGGTCGGCTGAGTCCAACGGCTAGTTGCCAATTGGGCTGCCGGTCGACTGGCACGATCGACCGACAGCCGTCTCCAGCCGCCAACGGCTAGTTTTTGAGATTGTCTCTTGGGATTGTTGGAGATTTTGGTGTCAGCTATTTCTGAATTTTTGGCAGCTATTTTCTGACCTATCAAGCTAGTTCTAATCATATTTTGATCACCTCTAATCCCTATAAATAGTGGGGATTGGTCTCTTGCAAAATACAAGAAAATACTATTGTTTTCAAGTTTCAAAAGAAAGAAAAAGTGTTTCAAAGCTTTCAATTCTCTTTGAGTTCAATTCTCTTTGAGCATTCTTGGCTAATGATTTTCAGTTCTTTTTCAAAGCAATTTTTCTTCAACTAAGTTTGTTTTTCTCACTACACTTCTTGAGCCAAAATATCCTCCTCATTCTATAAGTAAGTTGTAAAGAGAAGTTTGTGATCCTTGTTGATCACTTGGTTACTTGTTCTTCTTGCATTGTGATTCCTCTTCGGTAGAGGATTGGATTGGTGGAGTTCGGTACTCCGGTCTTCGGTAGACCTCTTATAATTGGTGGAGTTCGGTACTCCAGTCTTCGGTAGACCTTGTAATTCCTCGGTGGATATAGTGGAAACCCTTCACGGCGGTGAAGGCGGGGAGTAGAGCGGTGGCTCGAACCTCAAAACAAACCCTTTGTGTTTGCGATTGATTTCTTTTCTTTGCTACTCTTTACTGCTCTTCAATTTTAGCTTGTGATATTGCTCTTTATTTCTAACTTGTGTTATATCTTGTGTGCACTTCATCATTGCATCCTTTTCATTCCTTGCTAATTTGTCGATCAACATTCATACAACAAGATTGCAATACGCACCTCAAACTCTTATCTAGAGGAATCACGAGGAAGGAGTTTAGACCCTTCACCAGGTATTCGGCTTCTAGTCTTATTTTGGGCGATCGTTGCATCATTTTTCATACTTGTTTAAAAGATCATTAGATTAGCTTTAACACCTATTCACCCCCCCCTCTAGGTGTTTTTCAATTGGTATCAGAGCTTTGGTCTCTAGGGTCTTGGCTTAACAACCTTAGAGAGATCCTTATTGCTAATCTTAATATTTATTTTTCATACTCATTCACTTAGTAAAAATGGCCGAAGAAATTAAGACCCCACCAAAGTTTGATGGCCTTAACTTTCCCATATGGAAGGTTAAGATGACCGTATTTTTGCAATCCCTAGGAAGCCAGGTTGCAAAGGCGGTGACCAAACCATTTAGTGTACCCACCGGTGATGAGGACACTTAGTCCGATATTGAGACTAAAGAATTTGATACTAATTCTAGGGCACACTATGCATTGCTTCAAGCACTTAATGATGATGATATCTCTAGAGTTATTCAGTGCAAATCCGCTCATGAGATTTGAACTCACTTGCTTGTCACACATGAAGGGACTTCACAAGTTAAGAGGGCAAAAATTGACCTTCTTCGGTCCCAATATGAAAATTTTTCTATGCAAGAGAATGAAACCATAGATGATATGGTTACAAAATTTACAAAGATTACTAATGGACTTTCTTCACTAGGTGACGTCATTGACAACGACCAAAGAGTAAGGAAGATCATTCGGGCTCTCCCTCCATCTTGGGAAGTCAAAGCCACTACCTTGAAGGATCTTAATGACAAGGAAAAGATGGAGCTTATAGGTCTAATTGGGAACCTAAAGACCCATGAGATGGAGAGGAAAGCAAGAGAAGAAATGGCTCCCTCCAAGAAGAAAACTATTGCCTTCAAGAGTCATTCCACATCCTAAGACGATGAAGAAGAAGATGATGAGGAGCTTTCATTTCTTGTTAAGAACATTCGGAGAATGTATGACAAGGCAAAGTTCCAAAATAAAAGGAGATGGCAAGGTAAAGAAGACAAGAAAATCATTTGTTTCAATTGTGGGAAGACGGGTCATATTATTGCAGAATGCCCGAATAAAGTCAAGCCTTCCACCTCCAAGAAGTCATACAAAAGAAAGCACTAAGGGCTACTTGGGATTCTGAGAGTGAATCCGAGGAGGAAGTCGACACCACCAACATGTGCTTCATGACAAATGAAAGCACAAGCAAGGTAACTCCCAACACCTCTTTTGATTATGAGCTTTCCATGAATGAACTAGGAGAAGCTTTTGAAGAAGTTTCACATAACTATGATTTTCTTAAAAAGAAGTATTTGAAAATGAAAAAGGAAAATGAATCTCTAAATAATAAGGTTTTTACTCTTTCAAAAGAAAAGGATGAATTGCTTTCAACTCTTGTTTCTACACAAAAAGATTTTGAGAACTATAAAATATCTTGCAAAGGTAAATTTTCACAAATAAATGAAAATGATATTTCCATGCTAAAAGAGAAAATTGATTCATTAGGAGTAGTCTTAAAAAAAATGTGAATTTGATAAGAATAGACTAGAGGCTATGTTTCCTAAGAAACAAGTCCCTAAGAAACATACACATGCTATTCATGCTCATGCTTATAGATCACAATCTTTACATCATGCCAAACACCCTAAACATGTCCACACTCCACACACACATCATGCATACATGTATGGCAAAGTGTTTTCATGCACATATTGTGGCCGTAAAGGTCATTTAGTTAGATTTTGCTATGACAGACTTAATGCTTCACATCATAATGTTTGGGTTCGGAATACTAACTTTCAAGGACCAAGAAAATTTGGGTACCAAAGTCAACGAATTTGTTAAATGATGTAGGTACCTTCCAAGGCCCAACGACGGAAAGGATTGTGGTATCTTGATAGTGGTTGCTCAAGGCACATGACTTGGGATATTAACAACTTTGCAACCCTATCAAGATACCATGAAGGTGGCACCGTCACCTTCGGAGATGATGCCAAAGGAAAAACCGGTATTGGTAATGTTAAACTTGGTACATCCCCTTTAATAGAAAATGTTGTTTTGGTTGATGGCCTCAAGCATAACCTCTTGAGTGTTAGTCAACTTTGTGACAAAGGTTTTGATGTTGTCTTTGATAATTTAGCTTGTAGAGTTATTGATAGACAATCTAATACATGTATATTTTCGGTTTCGTGAATGCAATGTATACATGATTGACATGTCTAATATGTTTTGCAATGCTACATGTTTGAAAGCCCTCGATGATGACTCTTGGTTGTGGCATAGAAGATTATGCCACATTTCCTTTGACCACCTATCTAGATTAAACAATAAGGAAATGGTGAAAGGTATTCCTTGTTTGAACTTTAAAAAGGACCGCGTTAGCGAAGCGTGCCAACTGGGAAACAAACCAAGTCCTCTTTCAAGTCAATCAAGGATATCATGACATCACGTCCCATGGAGTTGATCCATATGGATTTGTTTGGTCCTACTCAAACCAAAAGTCTAAGTGGAAATCGGTTTGCTTTTGTTTTAGTTGATGATTTCTCGCGTTTTACTTATGTTTTCTTTTTAGAGCACAAAAATCAAGCCTTTTCATATTTTCAAGCCTTTAAGAAAAGAGTTGAAAAGAAAAAGATTCTTCTATTTTAAGAATAAGAAGTGATAGAGGTGGTGAATTCAATAACCTACCCTTTAACACTTTTTGTGAAGAACATGGAATTAAGCATGAACTATCTTGTCCTAGAACTCCACAACAAAATGGAGTCGTTGAGAGGAAAAATCGGACATTACAAGAGATGGCTAGGACAATGATTAATGAATAAGGTCTCCCTCATTATCTATGGGCCGAGGCCGTTAACACATCTTGCTATATATCAAATCGAGTTTTCTTATGCAAAAATACTTCAAAAACATCTTTTGAGATCTATTTTTCTAGAAAGCCAAATGTTTCATACTTTAAAGTTTTTGGATGTAAATGTTTTGTTTTGAATACAAAAAATAATTTAGGTAAATTTGATGCAAAGTCTTATGAAGCAATTTTTGTTGGTTATTCAAATACAAGTAAAGCTTATAGAGTCTTCAATAAGTCATCTTTGACTATTGAAGAATCTATACATGTTAAGTTTGAGGAATCTAATGTGTTTGTTAAGAATGTTGTAGAAATAGGTTCTTTAAATGAAGACATGGAGAAAGCTACTTTGAAGGACAAACCTACTATTGAAGACATGCCAAAGGATGATGGAGGACATGAAGTTCAAGATAATGAGGCTCAAGGAAATGAAAATCAAGAAGTTGAAGTGGAGCCTACTCAACCTCTTCCAAAAGATTGGAGATACAATCCACATCATCCCAAGGATCTTATCATAGGTGAAGTATCTAAAGAGATAACTACTCGTTCTAAACTTCATGACTTTTGTGGACATTATGCTTGTATTTCTCACTTTGAACCCAAGAACATCCTCGAAGCCGAGGCCGACTCATATTGTTGCTAGCCATGCAAGAGGAGCTCAATCAATTCGAGCGCAACTAAGTTTGGCATCTTGTTCCTAGACCCCACGATAGACCAACAATTGGTACTAAGTGAATCTTTAAGAACAAGTTGGATGAGTCGGGAAATGTTATTAGGAATAAAGCTAGGTTAGTTGCCCAAGGTTACTGTTGACTGAATTTTCCTGCACACAAAAATATAGTATTTTAGAATATGATGTGCAAGTCTCAGTTCTAATCCGCGGTAGCAGGGCTATGCGGGTCGTGATCCTCAAGGAGGGACTGCGATGGAAGCGTTAAGCAAGTTATCTCTAAAAATTATCTTTTTATTATTAGTAGTGGTATTTACAATGGATGGTATTTATAATGGGGTGGTAGAAAAGAATATGGAGATGATGTGGATTTAATCTACAAAAAAGAAAATAAAAGAAAAGGAAAGAAAACTTATCTCTTTAGTCTGCTTGCCGTTTGAACCGTTGCGATGATTTACCTTTTCTTGGAAGGCGTACAAGCACGGCTTATGGGATCGTCCGCCTTCTTAATCTACTCTACGAAATGAAAAACAAGCTATGAAGACCTGTTCATCGCCATGGGCCGTCAAGGTTCCTTCTTCGGCTAGGTATTCTCGAAGCAGTTGGATCTCATGGTGGGCAAGACATTAGAGAAAGAAACAATGTAGAAAAACAATGATAGACAAAGATAGAGACACAATAAAACATAAAAAGAACAAAACAAGCTTTGATTTGATTTAAACAATGGAGGAAAATTTACAACTTACACCGGCTGTCACCATTGGTACAAGAGGATCCCTTCCTCCATGAATGCAACATCTCCTCTCAGCTTTCACAAGAAGAAAATAAAATTTACAAAGTGGAAATCTAATCTAACCTAAAAGAAAGAAGAAAAACCCTAAAAATCCTAACTTTGGCCCTTTGCTGGACGCTGGACGCTTTCTGTGTTGCATCTGCAGGGGTATTTATAGGAGTTGGAAGATGTAGAGTCCTAGTACAACTCTCCCAAAAAATCTTATCTCCAGACTTGTGGCACTTATCCATAGAAGTTCAAATCAAATCTGTCCTGCAATTTATTATCCTGTTGATCGCCGAAATTGGCTTATCTACGGACTGAATTGGAAAGTTTGATCAACATAAGAGTTGTAGGGCTTTAAGTCTTCTTTCTGGAGCATTTGAATCATCGGATTTGCATATCTGTAGCAAAAGTTATGATCTGAATACTAAACATGTACAGTCTGAATCCGAATTTATCTTTAAACTCTTTCCTGCAAGCATTTAGGGTTGAATAGAAGTCTATCCTTCCCTCTTCTTTGTATTTGCAACTTTGGCCCTTATGTATTTGTACTTTTGACATTTGGTATTTGCACTTTTACACCTGGGCTTGGACTTGGGCTTGGATATGGGCTTTTGGGCTTCATTAAGCTTTATTTATTATAAAAATAAGAACTCGAGGCCTGCACACAATAAATCACAAAATATTAATAAATGTGCAGAATTAAATGAATAAATATGAAAATGTGATGGTAAATGTTATGATAAAAATGCATTTTTCACTACCAATCACACCCCCACACTTATCTTTTTGCTCGTCCTCGAGTAAAAACAAAGAAAAAGAAAAAGTTAATCTAACCTAACTCACTTTCGTAGGAATCACGATTGCACTTAGCACGTGCAACAAGCCGTTAAACCTCTAGGTTACCCTAGAGGACGAGTGTTGTCTCGTGAGGGTTTTCAGCGGATTGCACCCACAAAATCCATAAAAAGGAAAATATTTGAAATACATTTGAAGAAACTAAGTAGTCTATAAGTTTTAGGATCCTCATTTTTATTCATTCTTTAAACTTAGTCTTAATAAAGTTAATTGTTTTCCATTTTAGGTAAGAATTAAAATTGAATTTCTAATATAGTCTTTTTCACTACCAATCAGTTACACTCAAGTCGAAGGTATCGATTTTGAGGAAACTTTTGCACCCGTAGCACGGCTTGAAGCCATACGGATGACACTTGCATTTGCTTCATATAAAGATTTTAAGCTTTTTCAAATGGATGTAAAAAGTGCCTTCTTAAATGGATTTATTGAAGAGGAGGTGTATGTTGAACAACCCCCCGGGTTTGTTGATCCTACACATCCGGATTTTGTTTTCAAACTTGACAAAGCTCTTTATGTTTTAAAACAAGCTCCTAGGGCTTGGTATGAAAGACTTTCTTCTTTTCTATTTTCAAATAGTTTTAAGAAAGGAAAAATAGATACTACTTTATTTACAAAGCATGTTGAACATGATATACTTATAATTCAAATTTATGTAGATGATGTCATATTTGGTTCTACCAATGAAAACCTTTACCAAGCTTTTGAATCATGCATGAAGGAGGAATTCGAGATGTCCATGATGGGTGAGCTTAACTACTTCCTTGGACTCCAAATCAAGCAAGAAGGATGGGATCTTCATCAATCAAGCCAAGTACACAAAGGAACTTATCAAAAGATTTGGGCTTGAAGGAGTTAAAACAAGCAAAACTCCCATGGCAACTACAACAAAGCTTGACAAGGATGAACAAGGTACATGTGTAGACATTAAGCTTTATCGTAGCATGATTGGTAGCTTGTTGTATTTGACGGCTAGTAGGGATATTATGTTTTCTGTATGTCTTTGTGCTCGATTTCAATCGTGTCCTAAAGAGTCCCATTTGGTTGCGGTAAAACGCATTATTAGATACCTTAAGGGCACAATTGAAATGGGTTTGTGGTATCCGAACAATTTTCCATGACGAGTTTTTCGGATGCCGACTATGCGGGTTGTAGGGTGGATAGGAAGAGTACAAGTGGAATATGTCAATTTCTTGGTAATTGTCTTGTTCTTAGTCTTCCAAAAAGCAAAATTCGGTAGCCCTTTCAACCGCCGAGGTGGAGTATGTTGCGGCCGGAGCTTGTTGTGCACAAGTTCTTTGGATGAAACATACTCTCCTTGACTATGATTTGCATTTTGACCATATTAAAATATTTTGTGATAATACTAGTACTATTCATATGACTAAAAATGCAAATCAACATAGTAAGACTAAGCACATTGACATTCGGTATCACTTTCTTAGAGATCATTATGAGAAAGGTGATATTGATATTGATTATGTTTCTACCGATTTTCAACTTTCCGATATTTTTACAAAACCACTAGACTATGCTAGATTTTCCTTTATTTGTGGTGAATTGAATATTTGTGTTATGGAATCTTGAAGAAATTTATTAACTATGTTGACCCTTTTTTGATGTATGACAAAAAGGGGGAGAAAAAGTTAGTTATTTTTAACTTTGGAGTTATGCATTTTGAGTTTTAGTACTTTGGAGTTATGCATTTTTGAGTTTTGACACTTTGGAGTTATGCATCTTTGCCTTTTTTGAATAATAACAAGTTAGTTTGGAGTTATACATTTTTTTTGAGTAAAGAATTTTGAGATGTGTTTTGTACTCCTAGCAATGTGTTTTGTATTTCTATACTCTTAGTTTATCTATTATGTATATAGCCATTCATTTATTCATATAGCCATTGTTTTATACATAGCATGATTTGAGGGGGAGCTTCCAAGCTCTTTCTCCCATATTTTTAAAAAATAACTAGTATGTTTGTCATCATCAAAAAGGGGGTGATTGTTGGCCCAAGGTTACAATCAACCGGTTTTTGAGTTTTGATGATTACAAAACATATATAGTTATTTGTACTAATCATTTTTAGTTTTTAAAGTGTGTTTCAGGGTTCTAAGGATTCATGGTGTGCTCTTCCCTAAAGGAAGATCGTTTTGACTCAAGTTGGTTCATTTCGGGTTTAAGATACAAGATTTTCAAGATCACATATGGAGGAGCCCACTTGAAGACTTTGTAGTCACCTAGAACCTATGTAAGACTTAGTTTGTTAAAGAATGAGGCTGTGTTAAATTGGCTCAACAAACACACACATTTTCCAAAATACGGTTTTTTATTTTTGTTTTTGATTTAAGTTCATGCTTTGATTTCTATACATGACTCAAATTTTTATAAATTTTATATCTTGTTTACATCATGTATACCTACCTTTTCAGCATGATACTTAGTCATATCTCCTTAGAAAATTAATTTGAAAAATTTTCAAAGTTCAGAAGAAATCCTACAAAAATTCTGTTTCAGGCCTGTCGGTCGACCGGGCCGGTCGACCGGTCTTTTCCAAGCCTGGCCGGTCGACCGAGCCTTGAGACCAGGGCATGCTTGTTTTGTGCACGTCTGTCGGTCGACCGACTAGAACCACCTTGCTCTCTGTTTCTTGTCGGTCGACCGATCGGTCAACCGACAGTTCTAAACAAAATTTTCTTTTTGCTTCCGGTCGACCGAGTCCAACGGCTAGTTGCCAATTGGACTGCCGGTCGATCGGTCCGGTCGACCGATAGCCGTCTCCAGCCGCTAACGGCTAGTTTCCGAGATTATCTCTTGGGATTTGTTGGAGATTTTGGTGTCAGCTATTTCTGAATTTTTGGCAGCTATTTTCTGACCTATCAAGCTAGTTCTAATCATATTTTGATCACCTCTAATCCCTATAAATAGTGGGGATTGGTCTCTTGCAAAATACAAGAAAATACCTATTGTTTTCAAGTTTCAAAAGAAAGAAAAAGTGTTTCAAAGCTTTCAATTCTCTTTGAGCATTCCAGGCTACTGATTTTCAGTTCTTTTTCAAAGCAATTTTTCTTCAACTGAGTTTGTTTTTCTCACTACACTTCTTGAGCCAAAATGTCCTCCTCATTCTATAAGGAAGTTGTAAAGAGAAGTTTGTGATCCCTTGTTGATCACTTGGTTACTTGTTCTTCTTGCATTGTGATTCCTCTTCGGTAGAGGATTGGATTGGTGGAGTTCGGTACTCCGGTCTTCGGTAGACCTCTTGTAATTGGTGGAGTTCATTACTCCGGTCTTCGATAGACCTTGTAATTCCTCGGTGGATATAGTGGAACCCTTCACGGCGGTGAAGGCGGGGAGTAGAGCGGTGGCTCGAACCTCGAAACAAACCCTTTGTGTTTGCGATTGATTTCTTTTCTTTGCTACTCTTTATTGCTCTTCAATTTTAGCTTGTGATATTGCTCTTTATTTCTAACTTGTGTTATATCTTGTTTGCACTTCATCATTGTATCCTTTTCATTCCTTGCTAATTTGTCGATCAACACTCATACAACAAGATTGTAATACGCACCTCAAACTCTTATCTAGAGGAATCACGAGGAAGGAGTTCAGAGCCCTTCACCGGGTATTCGGCTTCTAGTCTTGTTTTGGGCGATCGTTGCATCATTTTTCATACTTGTTTAAAAAGATTATTAGATTAGCTTTAACACCTATTCACCCCCCTCTAGGTGTTTTTCATTGATCGGTCATGATAATTTGTTAGACCATTCAGTGTACAAGCTGTAGATGAAAATATTAGATCGGTATCATATAATATAATTAATAATAAACAAAAGAAAATTCATTGAAAAAATACAGTTAATTTTTGAAGTCATTTTTTCATAGAAACTTTGTCATATTTATAGTTTTGTATTATGACTCAATACCCAAAACCTGAGACCCCTTTCAATCTGACCAGAACCCGAGTTGCTTGACTTGTGAGAGAGTGTGGAATTTTGAGCATGAGAAAACAGAGAAATCTGAATGATAGGTTCAAATTTGAAAATCTGAGGGAAAAAATAGAAAGAAAATAGAGTTCTTCCTCCTCCCCCTCTCTCCTCTTTGTGTGAGAAACTAGAATTCTCTTGAGGGTTTGTTTGGGGTATGGATGAGTGTAACCTCTTGTAATCTCCTCCTTTTGATATTAGTAGATTCCACAATATCTTTTTCGTGGATGTAGGTTAATTTTGATCGAATCTTGTTAAATTTTGTGTATACTAATATTCTTCCTTTATTTGTGGTTGTGTTGATTTATTCACTGAATTTGTGGATTTAAACTTCGTTCGTTACAACAAACTGGTATCAGAGCCACCTTAGTCCTCGCAAGATGTTTGCATATCGCATGGAAGAGATTTGATCTTCATGCACAAGGTGTTCAGCATATTGCTTGAAAGGGATCTGATTCGGACTTCGAGATGTCTTCCGTGTAATATAAAGGAGAAAATTTTGATGAAAATAATAGTTTCTATTGTATATTTACACTGATGTCGAGATAAGAACTAGCAACGTGTTAGAAAACGCATTGAATCATTTAGTGAAAGTGTAGATCAGAGTTTCCAAATTTGAATTACTTCCTCCTGGAAGAGATCTCTAAGATAAGGAGATAAGCAAGTATAAATGGGTGGCTGATAGATCTGACAACGCTTAGCTTAGTTCAGATAAACCTAAACTTAAGCCATGATGTCGGTGGCGGTCGAAAAAAATAGCATTGAATAGATTTTACAAGGAAGTGATTGTTACAAAAGTCCCTGGGATCTTGCTGCTCTGATTGGGACAATTTGAATATAGGGTTTTAGAGAAAAGATCACAATTATCTCACGAGCTAAGCTGACTTTATGACTGGCAATCATCTATGGATAGTTCTGAAGATGTATAATCACATGTCTAATTTAAGCGTATACCATATATAGAGTTTGCACGCAAGAATCATGAATGAGATTTCTGTGATGACAAGCGTAGAGTGTTGCATCTTTGTTAATAAGACATTTGCCTGATGCATGTAGCTTTCACAAAGCGTACGTTAAAACCTTATGGATGGAGGTGTCGCATTTTCTTCTCTATTTGGCTACCTGAGGAGTAATCCTAAAGGGACTTCTGTCTCTAGTGGCTTCTTTCTCTGGTTATTGAAAAAGAATCATGAAAGCATCATCCTTTACTTTTTTGTCTTCTTCTCTTTTTCTTCCAATTCCTTTTTCTTTTCATTTCTTGCATTCCAGTTAGAAAGAGCATTAATCTGATCCGGTTTTCAACCCGTATTTGTATTAGTTTATAGGATGTGAATTATGATAATTTTCCAGAGATATGCGAACAGATATTAGAACATGCAAACACATGCATGAATGATACATGATGATATTTCTGATTGCGACTTCCTAAATTTTATTTAATTCTATTCAATATAGTCAATTGTAACAATTAACAAAAATAGTAAATAGTCACATTGATACAATCAATAGTAATTTAGGGGGTGTTTGTTTTTGTAAAACTGTAAGTCGTAAAATCTCTTTATCATTTTCTATTGTTTGTTTTGCTGCAAAACAACTTGCAAAATGATTAACCTCATTTTTACACTTACAGTTGCTACAGTTAATTTTGTGGTCATGTAAATCTCACTTTTATACCCACATTTCCCACTTGCAGCTGCTACAGTTAATTTGTGGTTATATAATCTCACTTGTAGTCCAAAAAAATTACTTGATAATTAATATATAATTTAATACTATTGAATATTTAATATTTTTAATATTTAATAGTAAATTTTATTTAATATTTTTATTTTTAATATTGTTTAAATATTTAATATTTTATTACTTTAATTTAATATAGTTATTTAATATTGTTTAATATTTTATTATTTTATTAATATTTTATATCAAATTTCTTAATATTTTATTAATATAACAATATTATGTTTAATATAAAATTACTATATATTTAATTTCATTAATTTTATAATATAAATAATTAGTTTATTAATATTGTAATATACCTTGTTATTATATTAATATTTTATTATATCTAATATTATAATTATATTTTATTTTGTTAATTCTATAATATTATAATATTACATTAAAATTATAAGAAAATTTAATATTATAATATTTTTTATAATATTTGATAATATTATAATTGTATAATATTATAATAATATTTTATTAGTTTTCTTAAGATTTTATTAAGATTTGTATTTTACTCGTATTCTTAAAATTTAATTAGTATTCTTTAAGTTCTCTTAAAATTTTAATTAATTGTTTAGCTAATATTTTATTAATCTTTTACTAATTATAATAATATTTTATTAATATTATTATAATAAATAACTATTAAATTATTAATATTTTTTCTCAAATTTATTAATACATTTTAATTTTCAATAGTATATTTAATTTAATAATACTCGTAATATTTAAATATTGCTATAGTGAATTATGTGGTCCATTGTTTTCACTTGAACTTTTACATTACCAATCAAATACCATAAAACACAATATATTTTCTTTCTTACACTTTCTCATTATCAACTAAACACTGTAAAACGCAAATACATTGCCAACCAAATACTATAAAACACAATATATTTTCAAACTTACACTTTCACATTATCAACTAAATACTAAAAAAATAATATATATTTTTTTTTGCTACAGTTCACTTTTTTCATTCTCAATTTATGACTTACAACTTGCGACCACTTGCAGCAAAACAATCAGGCCCTTAATGGTCAAAATTTCAAACAGTCCCCGTTCGGAGGTAGCAACACAAAGTCTCCTTATGACATTCCCTCACTCAGAGTCCAAACTATGCTGCAGGGATTTTTTTTCTCTCACGGTACCAGATTCACTACTCTGTTGATGGGATTTCCGCCACTCGAAAGCAAATGCGAATCAAACTCCGCTGCTGAGATTTTTTCCACTCGGAGGAAATATTTTCAAGTACCACAAATGGGATTCCCCTACTCGAAAATTGTGCCATTTTCTTCCCTGACCACTCTCAAGTTCTTCCATGATAAAGTATTCAGAAAGCTGGTTAACCTCTGCAGAGGCAGTTAGTCCCGAACAAATTAATAATTGAACAACACATGCAAGATTAAAACAATTTCTCTTACTTCCATTCATGCACAAATTTCATTTCAAATATTTTCATTACAAATCATTTAAACATTATGTGATTATACATAACAAGTAATAAAATATCACACAATGTTTCTGTGAGTTTTTGAAATGAAATACAGATACATCCTCTGTCCCGACGTCCATATAAGAAAGCCTTTTCAAAAGCAAACATCTGCAATAGCATTCATGAGATGATTCCCGAACTAACAATCACCCATTCTCTCCAATCACTCTTCCAAAGGATGATACCGAGAATTCTTAGGAAGCCGACGATATCAAGAACCTCCAGAAGAGTTCAGAATACGAAATGTCACCTTAACTGCTCTCCCATAAAATATAGAGGATGCTCTAACTAAAAGCGGTCATCATTATAGAAATCAAATTAGTCCACTCTCCTCCTTCTCGCTCAAAGACTTCAAAAAGGAAGAGGCGGAGAGGGCATATGTAGTGGTCAGATTTTGATCTTCATTAGGATCGCAACACGTATCCCACGTCATCAGGAGCATCCCGAACAAGCAATGCACTAGACTTACCGGTAGGCCCATGGTGGGCCCAAGAAGAAAGTTTGAGCATCTTCCTAAAGTCAAGAAAAATTGAGCGCCTTCCCGAGGTCGCTCCTCCTTCCGAGGATATTCAACCGTTCCTAAAGTCGCTCATCCCTCTGAGGAAACTCAGCTATTCCCGAGGTCACTTCTCCTTTCAAGGATACCTCTGTCCTGAGAACTCCTATGCTCTCACCGTCCGAGGTCTACTCCTTCCAGAGACTTTCGCTCTTCCTTCCAAGGACGCCACTACCCTGAGAACTCCCATGCTCCGACCGTCTGACGTCCACTCCTTTTCAGAGGCTTTCGCTCCTCCTTCTGAGGATACCTCCACCCTAAGAACTCCTATGCTCCCGACTGTCACAAGGTCCACTCCTTTCTAGAGATTTTTGCTCTGAGCAAGATAGTTACAACAACCACCCTCCTTGATCTCCGCCTACAAATAGCTACAACAACAGACATCTTTGTGTTGGTCCCGAAATGATACCAATTGTAGGATCTAAAAATAATCGTCAACACAACACTAGAGCAAAGGATTATTAGCGTTAAAAATAAAGAACTTGCAAGTAAAGAAATTAAATCACAGAAAAGAAAGCAAACGCAAATACAAGTGATTTATCCTAGTTCGGTCCTCTTGCCTATATCCAGTCCCCAAGCCACCTCCTTGAGATTTTTCTTTAACCTTTGATTTTGTACACCCAAAATCAACACCTTGTATACCACTTGATAAATCCCCTTTGCCAAATGTATACAGCTTTTCTTACAACTAAGAAGACCACAACACCTTGTACAACCTCTCTTCTACACCGAGAAGACGCTCTTGTACAATCTTTCTCTTTGAGTGAATACAATCAATCCTATAAACCTTGAATCTGTATGTGATCGTGAACAAGGGCTCTTATAGGTGGACTCTCTGAAATCTTCACTATGGAGTAGGAATTTAAGTGAAGAAATGAAAGTGGAAACAAGTTTTCAAAAAATAGATTTTTCAACAGAGTTTTTGGGCAGAAAACTTATATTTTTAATTAGTGTTTTTAGCCTAGGACAACATCCCTATTTAAAGTTGAAATCTATAGTCAGTTAGGATAGTTATCAGGACAAATTTGAATATAGAAACGTTGGATAAGACACCAGAAATCAGAAACTGTCCAACAGTCAGAAACTGCCATTAGTCAACTTGAGTTTATGAGTTAGTCGACTAGAAGAACAATTTTTGCCTATATCAGTTGACTAGTAAAGATAGCAAGCCGACTAGGGAAACACTGATACATGTGACATGTTTCTAGAAACTGAATATAGTCGACTAGTAGAAGGTATTAGTCGACTACTGCAAGTATTAGTCGACTAATAAAGTAGATAAGTCGACTAATAATGTTAACTGTCAAGAAACAGAGAGTTGATAACCTTTCAGGATAAAAGTTAGTCGACTACATAAATATAAAGTCAACTATAAGAAGTATAAGTCGACTAATAAAGGGTATAAGTTGACTATAAGGGTTATGATGTGTGGTGTGTGTGTGTGTTCAAGGCTTTTAACATGCTAATAAACATTACAATACACATCCATAGCCATAATCCTTGGGAAGTCTTGAGCATGTAGGAGCATGTAGAACTCTTGTATAAGCTTGTGAGATAGAGCTCCATTGAAATGGCTTTACAAATATATCATCAAAATCAAGTTCCAACACTTTGCCTTCGGTTATGCAACATGACTTCCCACACGTTTGTAATGTCCTGGGCAGTTCTTGATTGGGCAAGATTTATAGGAAAAATCTCAACAATCAAGCACCTACAAACGTAGCAGTTATAACAATTTTGCACTAAAGATCACAGTTACGCCAATCTCGCTATCATTTATTCCGCGTCTAGGTCAATAATTCAGCACAAATAGACATTCTTCTCGAACGAGAAAGGGGATGGGATCTAGGAGATTGTAACCAGTAAAATTTACTATAACTTCTTCACAATAATGAATTCTCTCTCTCATTTCTGTGGCTTTTCCCAACTTGGGTTTTCATGTAAAAATATCCTGTCTTTTACTTACTTTCTGTGTTGAAATTTTTAACGGCTTTCAATAATCCAGATCCCCTCCACCCCATGGTTTGAGAATGACTGTAAAATCAATCATATCGAAAAAAACTGTTGGCCCAAGGTTACAATCACTGGTTTCTTATTTTGATGATAACAAAGCGTACGTGGTTATTTGGTACTATTCAAGTTCAAGTGTTTAAGAGTGTTTTAGGGTTCTAAAGGATTCAAGAAGTTTTCTTCTTCTAAAGGAAGGTGTTGAAAACTCAAGGGTATTCAAGTATTGAATTGAAGCTCAAGAAGTTACACACAAAAAAAATATGTGTGTTGGAAAAGCCTGCTTGAAGACACTTGTAGTCACTAAGAGCCTTGTAAGAAAATAGTATGTTAAAGTGTAGAATATAGATTTGATGCTCAAGAAGTTACATACAGAAAAATTCACATTTTCAAAATTATAAGTTTTCATCGTATTGGTGTTTTACATATTTAGGTCTTGATACATATTTCCAATTTTTTTAAAATTTTATATTCAGTTTCTAACATGTATCTCATTGCACATGCATTACCAATATTTTAAACCAATACAAAATATTTCAAAAATGAGTTTGCATTTCAAAATACTTCAAACTGACTTTTGGCCCAGATCAATTGACCGTATCTATGTCAGGCCAAGTCAGTTAACCGAGCGGTCGACTGATCCTCTGGCAAAGGGTTTTGTGCATGTTGTGCTTGTCTGTCGGTCGACTGACCAGTCGGCCGCTAACCCCTGCGGTTGACTGATAGGTCAACCGACTGGCTCAACCTTAGTCTCAGGTTGACTTCGGTCGACCGAACGGTCGATCGACAGCTAGTTTTGTATTTTTTAGCTACAGAACGGTCAACCGTAGCCAATGGCTAGTTCATGAAAATGAACTGCCGGTCGACCGGCAGGTTAACCATTTCACTGCCAAAACTACAGTAATGGCAAGTTTTTTGAATCTGTTTTGTTTTTTCTATTTTTCAATGGGTATTTTTTCTCTCTATGAGTCAAATCACACCCCAAATGACCTAATAAGCTTGATTAATAGTATTTATCTATTGCATATATATATGGTGTTGGTCCCGAGATGATGCCAATTGCGGAACTTTCTCTGTTGGCACTTATGGATCTAAACTATAGAGTCAACACAAATACTAAACAAAGAAGGATTAAGTTAAACAAATAAATATACTTGCAAAAAAGGAAATCAGATCTCAGAAAAGTTTAGACAAACGCAAACACGAGAGATTTATCCTGGTTCGGTCCTCGTGACCTACATCCAGTCCCCAAGCCACCCGCTTGAGATTTTCCTTTATCCTTGATTTTGTACACCCAAAATCACAACCATGTACATCACTTGACAAATCCCCTTTGCCAAATGTGTACACCTTCTCTTCCACCAAGAGAACAAACTCCACCTTGTACAACTTCTTCTACACCAAGAAGACACCCGTGTACAATGATTGCTTTGAGTATTACAACACTTTCCTATAAGCCTTGGTACTATATGTGAACGTGGACAAGGTCTAGTATAGGAGAAACTTCATAGAACTTCACTAGAGAATCAGAATTTGGTGAAGAACTGAAGTGGGAACAGTTTTCAAAATTGGCAGAATTTTTGATCTTAAAAAACTGAAGATTAGGATTGGTATTTGGCCTTTACAATAACAACCCTATATATAGCTGCACTCTAGGGTTAGTTAGGGTAGTTATAAGTGCAATTCAAATGTTTGAAACGTTGAAAAATGTTGCACAAAAGACCAGATAACAGAAACTGTCCAACAGTCAGAAACTACCGACTTGCCTTTTGAGTTAGTCGACTAGTCTAGGCAAATTTCCAAAGGTTAGTCGACTAGGTTTTGGTATAAGTCGACTAGGTCAAGATAAGTTCGAGTGACAGGTTTCTGGATAACTGAATCAAGTTGACTGCAACTTCTTATAAGTCGACTGAATCATGGATTAGTCGACTAGGGGAATAGGGTTAGTTGACTATAAGGTCTATTAGTCGACTATGTTTGTCTGTCAAGTCGACTAATGGACAAACAGAGAGTTGGGTTTCTTTTGGACACATGACTAGTCGACTAGGGGGTTTGGGTTAGTTGACTACCAAATGGATTAGTCGACTATAAGGAGTTATAAGTCGACTATATAGACATGATATGTGTGTGTGCATCAAGGCTTTTGACATGCTATTTCACAATTACAAATCACATCATATCAACTCTCTTTGGGCAGTCTTGATCATGAAGAACTCTTGATTTCTCATGTGTTAGCGCTCCAATTGAAATGCTTCACAAAAGTCTTCATCAAAACAAGTTCCAACATTCTCCCCCTTTTGATGATGACGCTTTGTGTGCACAAGTACTCCCCCTGCAGAAAATAGGTTATATTTTTCTCCCCCTGCAGAAATTGGGTTATAACAAATATAGAAATACTTTGTTCTGCCCCTGCAACAAATATATAATTAAATATATATATATATATATATATATATATATATATATATATATATGTATATATATATATATATATAATATATATATATATATATATATATATATGTTCTTATTAACTTTTATATTGTACCTGCAAGATAAACGTTAAATGGTACCAAACATAAAAGAACTTATTAACCTTTAGGAGTCCAAATCCATTTAGAATTTGGTTTTCACCTGTTAGTATACACATAATTGCATGAATCACATATATCATGAATGTATGATGCAATATAGGCATTTTTATCATGAATACTTAAATTCTTAGGAATCCATATAAACTTATTTTTCTTAGACTTTCTTTTTACAAAAGAACTATATGGATTACTACAATATGAAGATTTTTCAACAAATCCAATACCATAATTATTATGTGACAACTTCTGAAAAGATAATAAATCATTCAATTTTTCTTTTCCTTGATTGAACTTAGTCACATTTTGCAAAATATCTTCATATTTCTTTTTGAAAACTGAAATATCTTTATCTAAAATAGAAATCCTTTTATTCAAAGACTCAGTTTCCTTTTTAAGAAAAATGTTCTCTTTTATAAACTTCTCATTATCATTTTTCAAAGATGATATGACTTTTTCAAACTCATCTTGTTGAGAATTTATAGAAGATACTTGTAAAGCATAACATGAATTTTCATTTAACAGTTTTTCATTTTCTTTTGATAAAACTTTATTTTTCAGTTTTTCATGCTTTAGATCATTAAACAATTCATGAAATGCATCAGAAAGTTCAGTAAATGATACCTCATCATCTTCTATGGCCATGTAACATAGGTTGACACGTTCAGTGAATTCTTCTTCGTCAGGAGATTGAGGAATCACTGTTTTCCCATGAGGCTTCATAGTCTTTCACCTTTCTGAACTTTTTGCTCTTGTATTTGCTTTTATTCTTGAGCAATGGGCAATCCATCTTCATATGACCTGGTTTATTGTAATTAAAGCATTTGAATTTACCTTGCTTTAGAAATCTCCTGAATTTCTTTGAAAGCATTGCCATCTCCTCTTCATCGTCATTTGAATCGTCCGTGTCGAAGGATGCATGGAAGGCAAGTTCTTTTTTCTTTGAGTGGTATTGTCGTTCGTCCTTCTTTCTTTCTTCTAACTGCACTTCATATGCCATTAGATTACCGATTAGGTTTTCTAATGTCATAGTTGAGAGATCATTCGCCTCTTCAATTGCGGTTGTATTCTTCTCCCATTCTGGTGTGAGTGCACGAAGTATCTTGCGAACTTTTTCGACTTGGGTGTAGTCCTTTCCAAGGGATGCTAATGAATTGGTAATGTCGGTGAATCTTGTAACCATTTCGAATATGGTTTCATTCTCCTCCATTTTGAGTAATTCAAACCTGTGGACAAGAATAGATATTTTAGATTCTTTAACTTTACTTGTGCCTTCGTGTGTTACCTGAAGAGTATGCCATATTTGATGTGCAGAAGTGGCTGTTGACACTCTGTTGAACTCTTCTTTGGTTAATGCACAGAACAAGGCATTCATCGCTTTGGCGTCAAGGTTCGCATTCTTCTTTTGATCCTCACTCCAAGCGCTGTAGTTGGTTGTTGGTTTGGTGTATGATGCTTCAACGATGTTCCAAAGTTCGTAGTTGAGCGATTGCAAGTAGATCTTCATTCTACACTTCCAATAGTTATAGTTGGATCCGTCAAATAGCGGTGGACGTTGTGTAGAATGTCCTTCCTTGAATTGGGATAATGAAAACTCCGTTGCCATCCATGTTGTTGACTAGGCATGCAGGGCTTGTATGCCGGTTACCAAATGTGAGACCTTGCTCTGATACCAATTGTAGGACCTCGCTCTGATACCAATTGTAGGTCCTGCTCTGATACCAATTGTTGGTCCCGAGATGATGCCAATTGCGGAACTTTCTCTGTTGGCACTTATGGATCTAAACTACAAAGTCAACACAAATACTAAACAAAGAAGGATTAAGTTAAACAAATAAATATACTTGCAAAAAGGAAATCAATTCTAAGAAAAGTTTAGACAAACGCAAACACGAGAGATTTATCCTGGTTCGGTCCTCGTGACCTACATCCAGTCCCCAAGCCACCCGCTTGAGATTTTCCTTTATCCTTGATTTTGTACACCCAAAATCACAACCATGCACACCACTTGACAAATCCCCTTTGCCAAATGTGTATGTTGGCCCGGAGGCCTTCCTCTCTAGTTTTGATGATGATTAACTCATGTAGTTATGTTTACTAATAATCTTGTGATTTTAGTTTCAGATCATGTAACAAGATATTAGTTGGTGATTGCTTCAAAAAAAAGGAGTTTGGAAGCCTTCACTTGGTGATTCCCGAGCCCGAGCATCAAGATCATTCATAGCCATGCTCGTTGGATCACGTTTGGGATCGAGTCGGCTTGAAGATTAAAGATCGTCAAGAAGACTTAGGTATCCTAGTTTTAGTTTTGTGTGTTTAGATCCATTTGTAAAGCTTAGAATAGTTGATATGCTCAAGTGCACAACACACACGTTTTATGGTTTTTCAGTTTTTAGTTTAACCGATATTTGTTTTCATGAATAGATTGATCAAAACAAGTTTAATTGGTTTATGTATAGTAGATTCATTCTATACATGCATACTTAACTTTTAAACAAACTTATTTTGACTTTCCTATTCATATGTTGAAAAATACAAGTTTGATAAAATACATGTTTTGGTTTTTGGTAAAAATCTTAAAACACAAAAATAGTTCAAATTGCTTGATATTTGAGTTGAAATTTTTATCACATGTTTATATATCAATGCAAAATGATAAAACTATTTTTGGGGATTTTTAGAAGTTTTTAAAGAATTTTTAGAAATATATTTAACTGTTTTTCTGACCAAGAACTGTGCTGACAGGCCTTGACGGTCGACCGGGCGGTTGACCGACGTGCATAGACCTATGCACGTCTGCTGGCACAGTGGGCCGGTCGGCCGACCGGCCGACCGGATCAGAGAGCCTTGCTCTCTGTATCTGGGCGGTCGACCGAGCGGTCGACCGGAGCAGAGAAGTCTGCTCTCTGTATCTGGGCGGTCGGCCGTGCGGTCGACCGGATTGCCCCAACGGTCATATTTCTGACCGTTGGTGGTCGACCGGGACGGTCGACCGCAAGCCTGTCAGGCTGACAGATCAGCCTAACGGCTAGCTAGTTTTATTTTGGGGCTATAAATACCCCATTGCTTGGTGTTTTTAACTAAGATTTCAAGAGCTAAAATTTCTCTCCTTTCTTGGTGTTTAAAACAAGTTTTCAAAAGGTTTTAGTGCTTCAAAAGATCAATCTTATTTGTTTTAGAGTTTTTGGAAAAATCAAAGAAAATAGAAAATTGGGAGATTTGTTTTTGGTGCTTCATTTCTATCTTTTACAAGAGTTTTCCCAAGTATTTTTCTTTGAGTTTTGTTTTCCAAACTCTAGTTTTTTCACACTTGAGCTATCATCTATCCTATTCTATAGGATCATTTTATTTGTGGGAAAAGAGATTGTTTGAGGTTGATTGAGCCTCCAAGTTGTAAACACCCTTGCTTTTGTTGTATCCCTCTTTGGTAGAGGTTGATCGGGTGATTGGTTTGCTCCCACTTTGGTAGAGGTTGAGATTGTGTTTGCTCCCTCTAGTGAGAGGTGGAGATTGGTTGTAACCCTCTTCGGTACAGGTGTTTGTGGTTGTTTGGCTACGGGCCTACCGCTCGGTTGCGAGGTGGTGTTTGAGAGAGGAGTTCGGTACTCCCTTGTTGTAAAAATCCTTCTCGGTGAAGGTCCCTCAGTGGGAGTCCTCGGTGGACAAGATAGTGGATTAGAAATCCTTCTCGGTGAAGGTGGGGACGTAGAGCTAGGGGCTCGAACCTCGGAACATATCCTTGTGTTTGCGTTTGATCCATTGTCTCTCTAACTCTCTCTCTTTTATTTGTGCAAAACATTATTCATATTGCCATATCATTCATATTGCTTGTGTTGCCTTGCATTATTTCATATTGTTCATCCTTATATGCTTGGCTTGCTTATGTGTGTGCCTCACTTGTACTTAACCACAAGAGCTTCATATAGCACCTCAACCCTTATCTAGGGGAATCAAGAGGAGTTAGTGCAGAGCCCTTCACGGGAAATTCGGCTACACTTGTGTGTTGTACTAAGTGTGTTGCAAATTTGTTTAAGCTTCCGCATTTAGCGCATTTAGTTTCTAGATTAGCATATCACCTATTCACCCCCCCTCTAGGTGATTTACAATTGGTATCAGAGCCTACGCTCCTGATACTTTAGGCTTAACATCCTAGGAGTGAGATCCTTTGTTTGCTAATCTACCATTTGCATTTGCTTGTTTGCACACATATAGTTTGCACCCATGGACTTCATGACCCCACCTTTGTTTGACCCTTCCAACATTGTTGTTTGGAAGACTAGGATGTCCATCTATTTACAAGCCCTAGGATGTAAAGTTTACAAAGCCATTACCAAAGAATCCAACCCTCATGATAGAAAGCATATAAAAGCCAATGCAATAGCCCTAGAGGCACTTAGAGCATCACTTCATAAAGATTATTTACATGTGTTTGCTCACTATGATTCGGCTTATGCAGTTTGGAGCATTTTGACTTCTCCCGAGCTACCAAAGATTTTCGAAAGGAAGAGAAGATCTAGAAGAGATGAGTCCGAAGAACATTGCTTCATGATCCAAGGGAATGACTCCCTTGAGGTACACTCGGACACTCAACTAGATGCTAGTTCTAATTCATATTGCAATGAATGTCTAGAAGCTCAATCTATGAATGATGAACTTGCTAAAAATTGTGAAAATTTGATTTCCAAATACAAACTATTGAAAAATGATAGTCTTGTTTTAAAATAAGAAAATAAAAATTTGTCTTCTAAAATTGAGATTGTTTTGTAAGAGAAGGAAGAGGTTTCTAGTGAATGTAACTCACTTAGATCTCAACTTGATCTTGCCCTAAAAGAAAATGAGTTTTTGAAAATAAAAATGATTGTGAAAATGTTTTGAAGAAAAATGAAAACTTATCTTCAAAAATTAATTTTGTTTTAAAAGAAAATGATTCTTTAAAAATGAAAATAATTTCTATTTCAAATGATTTAGATGTATGTTTAAAGAAAAATGAGTCTTTGAAAAATGATATTGACTCTCATGTTTGCCATGCTAGGGTAGTATCTCACACTTCACCTATTGCATGCCACACTTCTTCCTTGATTGATAATGATATAAATGTTTTAAAGAAGAGTGTTGATTGTTTGGGCTCCACTTTGAGCCAATGTGCCAAGAGCCATACACGTTTGGAAACTTTGTTTCGAAAGAAACAAGTTCCATCTTTTCATGCACACCCTCCACAGCATACACATGCTCATCACGGACACCATCACATGTATGCTCATGTGTACATATGTACACATTGTGGACGTAAGGGCCACCTTGCTAAATTTTGCTTTGATAGATTACATGATGTAAATTTAGCAAATAAATTTATTTGGGTTAGGAATGATACTAACCCCCATGGACCCAAAAAGTTGTGGGTACCAAAGACCACCCCTATTGCTTATGATGTAGGTGTGGGCTCTCGCATGACGTGAGAGTTGCGGTACCTTGGAGTGGATGCGTTCCGAGCTTCTTGGAAATCATTTGGATGCATCACTTTCAAGGGATGTTTGGTGGAGAGGACCACCTTGTTTTGGAGACATGGAGAGTTGCCTCATAGGTTTTGGTAACGGTCTCTTACTCCTTATTTATATTTACATGCTTTCATGTTTATTATATATAACATGTTTTGATGTTTATATGATCATTATGAAAATACCATGATTATTAGACTCTTGACATGCATGTATAGCCCTTTTGAGACACCCATGTTTAATATGGATCATTATTTTGTGTTCTCACCGTTTGTTTAGCTATCATGTTTATCATAGCTCTAATAACATGTGAATTTACATAATAATCATGTTTATGTTTATCATGTTGATTTTTATCTTGTTTGATGCTTCATGATTTGAATATATGTTTAAATGTTAGTTTTCATTAAGACTAGGTATATATTTGTGCATATAGTTGGCCATAAATAAATCTATATATGTTTGTGCTTGAATGCTTATTTGAACCCATTAGATGTGCTAGTATAGTCTAGTTTTGATAATCCATGCATTTTAAACTTGTATTCCCATTTTGGTTTTGTTTTATGATCATGTGTTTTCATTTCATGTATATGTCTATTTTGCCAAACTTTAAGATATAAATGAATACCCCTTGAGTCATTTGCTTTTCATGCAAATCTATACATATGGACTCAATTGTGTTTAGGGATATGTATGTATACTTTTTGTGTTGACAAATCATACATATACCTTGAAATGAATTTGTTTTAATGAAAATTTAGTTTTTCATGTTTCCATGTGTTTGTTTTCATGAGTCATATTTATGCTTAATTGACTTAGAGTGTTGATTATCATGTGGATTTCATGTTTCATGAAAAATAATTTTGTTTTATTCCTTGCTTGAAGGATTTCGTACTAGTTTAACAAGTTTTTCCATTTAACTAGTTCGTATTCTTCATTTTGGTAGAGTTTTCAAACACACTTTATTTTTCAAATCTATTTTTTGAAAACCCCTACCATCCAAGGGTGGTTGGATGGGAGATCATGCTCATGTATGCTCTATATTGAAAGAATCCAATGATACATGTGCATGAGTTGGGTGGTAGTTATATGATGTATACACTTGATCATTATTGTTGTTTCAATTGGTATCATTGAAATTCTTTCAATTGGTATCAATTTTGACCTTTCTTGTATACTTATATATGTTTATATGTATGTATGTTTTTCAATTCCAAGAATATCAATTTCAATTGGTATCTATTTTTCATACATATATATGTTTGTGTTTATGCTAAGCTTGAGTTTCAATGTTGTTTCAATTGATTAGTTTACAATTGCTTTTCAATTGGTATCTCATTTCAAGCCTACGCATTGTTTTTGTTGGTATTTCATAAAGGGGGAGAAAATTCGATTTTCATATTTACAATTGGTATTTGTATTTCCACTCCCTTACTTTATGATAGAATATAAAAATTTTAAATTGATATCATATACTTAAAAAGAAAAATATTTTTTTTTGATATCAAGATGTTTATTTGTTGATTGATCTATGTTTACTTTCAATCGGTATCAAGATGCTACTTTGACATATTTTCAATTGATATCGTAATTGATTGTCACCCCTATTTGGTTTTGTTTTTGTTTTAGACAAAAAGGGGGAGAACATTGTCTTTATTTACCCCTTATTGATGATTGTTTCTTTGTATTAAAAAGGGGGAGAAGATTTTGTTTTGTTTTGGTTTTTACCCCTTTGTTGATGATTGACAAAAAGGGGGAGAAAGATTTTGAGTTTTATATATGCATATTTATGTTTTGCATATATTAAGTTTAATTTAGTTTAATTTTAATTGGTATCTAGAGCATGTTTTGTTTTTGAACATTTCATTGGTATCTAGAGCCTTTTATTGTTTATGCATATACATGCATTTATGTTTTAAGAGCCTTCATTGCATATTCATTATGTTTATTTGTTTATGCATGAGTTAAGGGGGAGCTTCTTTGAAGCTTAACTTTAATCCATGCATATATAACTCCATGAGTTTTGTCATCATCAAAAAGGGGGAGATTGTTGGCCCGGAGGCCTTCCTCTCTAGTTTTGATGATGATTAACTCATGTAGTTATGTTTACTAATAATCTTGTGATTTTAGTTTCAGATCATGTAACAAGATATTAGTTGGTGATTGCTGTTGGCCCAAAGGCCTTCCACTCTAGTTTTGATGATGATTAACTCATGTAGTTATGTTTACTAATAATCTTGTGTTGTTTAAGTTTCAGATCATTAACCAAGATATTAGTTGGTGATTAGCTTCAACAAGGAGTTTAGAAGCTTTTCATGATGATTCCAGGGCCAAAGCTTAAAGATCACACATTGCCTAGCCCATGGATGGAGTTTTGGAGCAAGTCTACTTGAAGATGAAGATCGTCAAGAAGACTTAGGTATCCATAATTTAGATAGTGTGTTTTAGATCCATTTGTAAAGTTTAGTATAGTTGATATGCTCAAGTGCACACAACACACAAAAGTTTTCATGTTTGGGATTTGGTTTTCATGAATAGTAGATCAAAACAAGTTTACTTTATTTCTATGTATATTAGATATATTCTAGATATACATACATGGTTTAACTTGCTAAAACAAACTTATTTTGATATCCCTATTCATGTGTTGAAAAATCAAGGTTTGTTTTTGATATCCCTATTCATGTGTTGAAAAATACAAGTTTTGTTTTTGATAGAATTTGCAAGACTCAAAAATGAATTGATATGATTAATATATGTCTTGAAATTTTTATCACAAGTTTGTGTTTCCATATAAAATGATAAAATTATTTTTGGTGATTTTTAGAAGTGTTAAAAGATTTTTAGAAAATATTTTAACATGTTTTTCTGACCCAGTTTCTGTTCCAGGCTTCTATTAGTCGACTAAGTCAACTGACCTAGTCGACTAGGCAGAGGTCGGTCGACCGGGTCGGTCGACCGACGTGCACAAAACTGTGCACGTTTGGAGCCTTTGGGACGGTCGACCCGGACGGTCGACCGGGTCTGAGAGCTCTGCTCTCTGTTTGTTTGGGTCGACCGGGCGGTCGACTGCTGCAGAGAGTTCTGCTCTCTGTTTGTTTCGGTCGAGCGGGCCGGTCGACCGTAGTTGCCCAACGGTCATATTTCTGACCGTTGGTGGTCGACCGGGCCGGTCGACCGTTGCTGTCAGAGCTGCCAGCTCAGCTCTAACGGCTAGTTTTGTATTGGGCCTATATAAACCCCATCTCTTTGGGTTTTTGGCTAAGGTTTTCAAGAAGAAAAATTTCAGTGTTTCTCTAGTGTTTAAACAAGTTTTCAAAATAGTTTTTGTGCTAAAAAGATTTCATCTTTATTGTTTTTGGGTTTTTGGAAAATCAAAGAATACTAGGGTTTTGGGATATTGATTTGATCTTTAAATTCTATCATATACAAGAGATTCCCAAGTAGTTTTTCTTTGTTGCTGGTTTCCAAAAACACCTAGTTTCCACACTTGAGCTATCACCTATCCTAATCTATTTAGGATCTTGTTTTTTGTGGAAAAGAAAAGAGAAAAGAAAGAGAGATTGAGTTTGTGGTTTTTGGAACCACTTGTTGTAAACACCCTTATTCTTGTTGTATCCCTCTTAGGTTGAGGTGATCGGGTGATTGGTTTGCTCCCTCTAGTGAGAGGTGGAGTTTGGTTGTAAACCCTCTTCGGTAGAGGTGTTGGTTGTTGTGGTTGTTTGGCTAAGGGCTTACCCCTCTTGTGTGAGGAGGTGTTTGTTTGAGAGAGGAGTTCGGTACTCCATTGTTGTACAAATCCTTCTCGGTGAAGGTTCCCTCGGTGGGAGTCCTCGGTGGACGGTATAGTGGATTGGAAATCCTACACGGTGGTGTAGGCGGGGATGTAGAGCAAGGGTGCTCGAACCTCGAAACATATCATTGTGTTTGCGTTTGATCCACTTGTCTCTAAACTCTCTCTTTTTACATTTGTGCAAAGCATCATACTTCATTCATATCTATTTGCTTGTGTTGCCTTGCATATATTCATATTGCTATATTCTTGATTGCTTGGCTCGATTGTGTGTGCACATTGCTTGGATTGCTTGTGTGTGTGCCTAACTTATACTCATCCAACAAGAGCTTCACATAGCGCCTCAACCCATTTCAAGGGGAATCAAGAGGAGTTAGTCCAGAGCCTCGCAAGGAATTCGGCTACACTTGTTGTATTGTATTAGTTTGTGCAAAATTTGCATTAGCTTTCGCATTTAGCGCACTTAGTTTTGCATTTAGTTTTAGATTAGCACTAACACCTATTCACCCCCCTCTAGGTGTTCCCTTTTCAATTGGTATCGGAGCTAGTGCTCCTGATACTTAGGCTTAACATCCTAGGAGTGAGATCCTTGCTTGCTAATCTATTGTTTGCATTTGCTTGTTTTGCACACATATAGTTTACCATGGCTTTCATGACCCCTCCTATGTATGACCCTTCCAACATTCATGTTTGGAAGATTAGGATGACCGTTTATTTACAAACCTTAGGTCATAAAGTTTACCTTGCCATTACCAAGGAATCCTTCCTTAGTGATAGCAATCATATAGGGGCCAATGCACAAGCCCTAGAGGCCATTAGAAGCACTTTATCTAAAGATTATCTTTTACGTGTTTCTAACATTGATTCCGCTTTTGTAGTATGGAACAAATTGACAACCACCACCACCTCCGAGCTTCAAGTGTAAATCCAAGGAGAGGAATCTAGTGGAGAGTCCGAGTCACAATGCTTCATGGTCCAAGGGAATGACTCCCTTGAGGTACATTCGGAACCCCACTTAGATTGTGATGATAGTGCTAGTTCTTCATATGAAGATAATATTGATCCCTATGCTTTAAATGAAGAACTATCTATTGTATGTGAGAAGTTAATTGAAAATTATAAGATTTTGAAAAAGAAAAGTCTAGAAATTGAAAATGAAAATAAGAGTTTGCATTCTAGACTTGATTGTGTTTTGCAAGAGAAGGTTGAGGTCTATAATGAAAGGGATGCATTAAGATCTCAATTAGATCTTGCACTTAAAAAAAATGAATTTTTAAAAACTAAAAATAATTTTGAAACAATTTTGAAGAAAAATGAAAACTTATCTTCAAAAATTGATTTTGTTTTAAAAGAGAATGTTGCTTTGAAAAACAAAATAATTTCTATTTCTAATGATCTAGATGTTTGTTTAAAGAAAAATGTTGTTTTGAAAAATAAGATTGATGAACATGTTTGCCATGCTAGGGTAGTTTCACCTAGATCACCCATTGCATGCTCCACTTCTTCTTTAATTGAAAATGATATAAATTTAATTAAGAAGAAAATGGATTGTTTGGGCTCCACTATGAGCCAATGTGCTAAGAACCATACACGCTTGGAAACCTTGGTTCGAAAGAAACAAGTTCCATCTTTTATGCATGCACACCCTCCACGGCATACACATGCTCCTCACGGACACACTTCTCACATGTATGCTCATGTGTACACTTGTACACATTGTGGCCGAAAAGGCCATCTTGCTAAATTTTGCTATGATCGTCTACATGTTGAGAATTTAGCAAAGAAGTTTGTTTGGATTAGAGAAGGTACTAACCCCCATGGACCCAAGAAGATATGGGTACCAAAGACCACCCCTCCTATTATTTTTGATGTAGGTGTGGGCTCTCACATGACGTGAGAGTGATGACACCTTGGAGTGGATGCGTTTCGGACTTAAAGGAAATCAATTGGATGCATCACTTTCAAGGGAAGATTTGGTGGAGATGACCACCATGTTTTGGAGACAAGGAGAGTTGCTTCTTCGGTTTTGGTAACAATCCTTTACTCCCAACTTATTGTTTACATGCTTTCCATTTCATTGTTTATAGCATGTTTTTGATGTCTATGGATTAGTATGTAAATATCATGATTATTAGATCCTTGACATACATGTAAAGTATTTGAGACACACATGCTTACATGAACCCATACTTAGTGTTCTCACTTTTGTTTAAGCTATAATGTACATCATGAATCTAATACATGTGAATTTACATAGTAATCATGTTTTAATTCTATCATGATGATTTCTATATTGTGTTTTGATACTTTATGTGTTGATTACATGTTTAGATGTTAGTTTTCATTAAGACTAGGTATATACTTGTGCATATAGTGGGCCACAAATAAATCTATATATGTTTGGGCTTGATTGATTATTTGAACCCATTAAATGTGCTAGTATAGTCTAGTTTTGATGATTCATGCATTTTAAACTTGTATTCCTATTTTTGAATTTGTTTTATGAGTTTTCACTTCATGTATATGTTTGTATTGCCAAACTTTAAGATATACTTGTATACCCCTTGAGTCATTTGCCTTTCATGCAAATCTATATATGGACTCAATTATGTTTAGGGATATGTATGTATACTTATTGTGTTGACAATTCATACATATACCTTGAAATGAAATGTGTTAGGTGAAGATTTAGATTTTTTTTTGATTATGGGTTTAATTGTTTAACTTCATGTATATGTCTATCTTGTCCAAACTATTAGATATACATGTTTATCCTTTTTGAGCCACGTGCCTTCATGCATATATAAATAGTGGACTCGTTGTGTTTTGGATATGTATGTATATTTTAATTTGTACTTGACATACATATGCTATGAAGATTAAATAAGTTTTGATGATTTTCGTGTTTTCAATGTTTAAGGAATAATTGAATAATTGAGCTTAATGAAAAATTTTCATGATTATGATATTCACACTTTTGTACACTCACTTTTATTGCTTGCTCATGTTTTGTTTTCATGAGTCAAAATTATGCTAAATTGGATGAGAAGTGTTGATTATCATGTGGATTTCATGTTTCATGAAAAATATTTTTGTTTTATTCCTTACTTGAAGGATTTCGTACTAGTTTAAAAATTTTCTATTTATAACTAGTTACGGTATTCTTCAATTTGGTAGTGATTTTCAAACTAAGCTTATTTTCAAATCTATTTTTGAAAACCCCTACCTTCTATGGGAGGTTGGAAGGGAGATCATGGTCTTGTATGCTTTAAAATAAAAATCATTTAAAACTTGAACCTTGATTGGGAGGTATTGGAATATGATGTATACACTTGAACTCATTGCTATGTCAATTGGTATCATTGAACTCTTTCAATTGGTATCATGTTGATCTTTTTGTATACTCATATGTTTATTGTGTATGTATATTTTCAATTGGTATCATCTATTGGTGATTGGTACTCATTCTACTTCATACACTTTTATTTGTGCTTAAGATATAAATTTTTCACAAAATCTTGTTTATGCTAGTGCTTGAGCTTCAATTTTGTTTTAATTGATTATTTTTAAATTGGTATCAAGCCCATGCATCTTTTTAGTTGGTATTTCATAAAGGGGAAGAAAATTTAATTTTGCCTTTCATTTGATGATTCTTCAATTGGTATTTGTTTCCCACTCTCTTACTTTATGATTGAAAATTTCATATTGGTATCATATGTTTAATATGAAAATTATTTACTATTGATATCAAAATTTTGTTTAGACATTCAAAATTTATTATTTAATTTCAATTGATATCAAGATGCTTCATTGACATATTTATCTATTGATATCATGTTGTTTATAGTCACCCCTTATTGACTTTGTTTTTGTTTTAGACAAAGGGGGAGAACATTATTTTATTGTTTTGATTGACTTAAAAGGGGAGAAGATTTTTACCCCTCATTTTATTGTTTGGATTGTTTAACCCCTTCTTGATCTTTTTGTTTGACAAAAAGGGGGAGTAAAATTTGTTTGATTTGATTTTACTTTGAACCCTTTATTGATGATTGACAAAAAGGGGGAGAAGTATTTGAATTTATATGCATGTTTTCATTGCTTAAAGGGGGAGAAGTATTTGTCTTCCTTGTTATTTATGCATATATGTTTTTGTATTGCAAATAGGAGAAAAAGATTTTGATTTATGCTTGGTGCATGTTTTATCTCCATACTTGCATACATATTCATGTGCTTCATTTCCATATCTTATTATTTATGTCTATGCATGAGTTAAGGGGGAGCTTCTTTGAAGCTTAACTTTAATCCAAGCTTAACTTTAATCCATGCATATATAACTCCATGAGTTTTGTCATCATCAAAAAGGGGGAGATTGTTGGCCCAAAGGCCTTCCACTCTAGTTTTGATGATGATTAACTTATGTAATTATGTTTACTAATAATCTTGTGTTGTTTAAGTTTCAGATCATTAACCAAGATATTAGTTAGTGATTAGCTTCAACAAGGAGTTTAGAAGCTTTTCATGATGATTCCAGGGCCAAAGCTTAAAGATCACACATTACCTAGCCCATGGATGGAGTTTTGGAGCAAGTCTACTTGAAGATGAAGATCGTCAAGAAGACTTAGGTATCCATAGTTTAGATAGTGTGTTTTAGATCCATTTGTAAAGTTTAGTATAGTTGATATGCTCAAGTGCACACAACACACAAAAGTTTTCATGTTTGGGATTTGGTTTTCATGAATAGTAGATCAAAATAAGTTTACTTTATTTCTATGTATATTAGATATATTCTAGATATACATACATGGTTTAACTTGCTAAAACAAACTTATTTTGATATCCCTATTCATGTGTTGAAAAATCAAGGTTTGTTTTTGATATCCCTATTCAAGTGTTGAAAAATATAAGTTTTGTTTTTGATAGAATTTGCAAGACTCAAAAATGAATTGATATGATTAATATATGTCTTGAAATTTTATCACAAGTTTGTGTTTCCATATAAAATGATAAAATTATTTTTGGTGATTTTTAGAAGTGTTAAAAGATTTTTAGAAAATATTTTAACATGTTTTTCTGACCCAGTTTCTGTTCCAGGCTTCTATTAGTCGACTAAGTCAACTGACCTAGTCGACTAGGCAGAGGTCGGTCGACCGGGTCGGTCGACCGACGTGCACAAAACTGTGCACGTTTGGAGCCTTTGGGACGGTCGACCCGGACGGTCGACCTGGTCTGAGAGCTCTACTCTCTGTTTGTTTGGGTCGACCGGGCGGTCGACCGCTGCAGAGAGTTCTGCTCTCTGTTTGTTTCGGTCGACCGGGCCGGTCGACCGCAGTTGCCCAACGGTCATATTTCTGACCGTCGGCGGTCG
Source organism: Agave tequilana (assembly GCA_038442645.1). Classification (NCBI taxonomy): domain Eukaryota; kingdom Viridiplantae; phylum Streptophyta; class Magnoliopsida; order Asparagales; family Asparagaceae; genus Agave; species Agave tequilana. Next base: position 22,828 of record JAVJIF010032244.1, on the reverse strand, counting down.
ACCGGGCCGGTCGACCGTTGCCTTTCAGAGCTGCCAGCTCAGCTCTAACGGCTAGTTTTGTATTGGGCCTATATAAACCCCATCTCTTTGGGTTTTTGGCTAAGGTTTTCAAGAAGAAAAATTTCAGTATTTCTCTAGTGTTTAAACAAGTTTTCAAGATAGTTTTTGTGCTAAAAAGATTTCATCTTTATTGTTTTTGGGTTTTTGGAAAATCAAAGAAAACTAGGGTTTTGGGATATTGATTTGATCTTTAAATTCTATCATATACAAGAGATTTCCCAAGTAGTTTTTCTTTGTTGCTGGTTTCCAAAAACACCTAGTTTCCACACTTGAGCTATCACCTATCCTAATCTATTTAGGATCTTGTTTTTGTGGAAAAGAAAAGAGAAAAGAAAGAGAGATTGAGTTTGTGGTTTTTGGAACCACTTGTTGTAAACACCCTTATTCTTGTTGTATCCCTCTTAGGTAGAGGTGATCGGGTGATTGGTTTGCTCCCTCTAGTGAGAGGTGGAGTTTGGTTGTAACCCTCTTCGGTAGAGGTGTTGGTTGTTGTGGTTGTTTGGCTAAGGGCCTACCCCTCTTGTGTGAGGAGGTGTTTGTTTGAGAGAGGAGTTCGGTACTCCATTATTGTACAAATCCTTCTCGGTGAAGGTTCCCTCGGTGGGAGTCCTCGGTGGACGGTATAGTGGATTGAAAATCCTACACGGTGGTGTAGGCGGGGATGTAGAGCAAGGGTGCTCGAACCTCGAAACATATCATTGTGTTTGCGTTTGATCCACTTGTCTCTAAACTCTCTCTTTTTATATTTGTGCAAAGCATCATACTTCATTCATATCTATTTGCTTGTGTTGCCTTGCATATAATCATATTGCTATATCCTTGATTGCTTGGCTCGATTGTGTGTGCACATTGCTTGGATTGCTTGTGTGTGTGCCTAACTTATACTCATCCAACAAGAGCTTCACATAGCGCCTCAACCCATTTCAAGGGGAATCAAGAGGAGTTAGTCCAGAGCCTCGCAAGGGGAATTCGGCTACACTTGTTGTATTGTATTAGTTTGTGCAAAATTTGCATTAGCTTCCGCATTTAGCGCACTTAGTTTTGCATTTAGTTTTAGATTAGCACTAACACCTATTCACCCCCCCAGGTGTTCCCTTTTCAATTGCTTCAAAAAAAAGGAGTTTGGAAGCCTTCACTTGGTGATTCCCGAGCCCGAGCATCAAGATCATTCATAACCATGCTCGTTGGATCACGTTTGGGATCGAGTCGGCTTGAAGATTGAAGATCGTCAAGAAGACTTAGGTATCCTAGTTTTAGTTTAGTGTGTGTTTAGATCCATTTGTAAAGCTTAGAATAGTTGATATGCTCAAGTGCACAACACATACGTTTTATGGTTTTTCGGTTTTTAGTTTAACCAATATTTGTTTTCATGAATAGATTGATCAAAACAAGTTTAATTAGTTTATGTATAGTAGATTCATTATATACATGCATGCTTAATTTTTAAACAAACTTATTTTGACTTTCCTATTCATGTGTTGAAAAATACAAGTTTGATAAAATACATGTTTTGGTTTTTGGTAAAAATGTTAAAACACAAAAATAGTTCAAATTGCTTGATATTTGAGTTGAAATTTTTATCACATGTTTATATATCAATGCAAAATGATAAAACTATTTTTGGGGATTTTTAGAAGTTTTTAAAGAATTTTTAGAAATATATTTAACTGTTTTTCTGACCCAGAACTGTGCTGACAGACCTTGACGGTCGACCGGGCGGTCGACCGACGTGCACAGACCTGTGCACGTCTGATGGCACAGTGGGCCGGTCGGCCGGTCGGCCGACCGGATCAGAGAGCCTTGCTCTCTGTATCTGGGCGGTCGACCGAGCGGTCGACTTGAGCAGAGAAGTCTGCTTTCTGTATTTGGGCGGTCGGCTATGCGGTCGACCGGATTGCCCCAACGGTCATATTTCTGACCGTTGACGGTCGACCGGGACGGTCGACCGCAAGCCTGTCAGGCTGACAGATCAGCCTAACGGCTAGTTTTGTTTAGGGGCTATAAATACCCCATTGCTTGGTGTTTTTAACTAAGATTTTCAAGAGCTAAAATTTCTCTCCTTTCTTGGTGTTTAAAACTAGTTTTCAAAAGGTTTTAGAGCTTCAAAAGATCAATCTTATTTGTTTTAGAGTTTTTGAAAAAATCAAAGAAAATAGAAAATTGGGAGATTTGTTTTGGGTGCTTCATTTCTATCTTTTACAAGAGTTTTCCCAAGTATTTTTCTTTGAGTTTTTGTTTTCCAAACTCTAGTTTTTTCACACTTGAGCTATCATCTATCCTCTTCTATAGGATCATTTTATTTGTGGGAAAAGAGATTGTTTGAGGTTGATTGAGCCTCCAAGTTGTAAACACCCTTGCTTTTGTTGTATCCCTCTTTGGTAGAGGTTGATCGGGTGATTGGTTTGCTCCCTCTTTGGTAGAGGTTGAGATTGTGTTTGCTTCCTCTAGTGAGAGGTGGAGATTGGTTGTAACCCTCTTCGGTAGAGGTGTTTGTGGTTGTTTGGCTATGGGCCTACCCCTCGGTTGCGAGGCGGTGTTTGAGAGAGGAGTTCGGTACTCCCTTGTTGTAAAAATCCTTCTCGGTGAAGGTTCCCTCGGTGGGAGTCCTTGGTGGACAAGATAGTGGATTAGAAATCCTTCTCGGTGAAGGCGGGGACGTAGAGCTAGGGGCTCGAACCTCAGAACATATCCTTGTGTTTGCGTTTGATCCATTGTCTCTCTAACTCTCTCTCTTTTATTTGTGCAAAGCATTATTCATATTGCCATATCATTCATATTGCTTGTGTTGCCTTGCATTATTTCATATTGTTCATCCTTATATGCTTGGCTTGCTTATGTGTGTGCCTCACTTGTACTTAACCACAAGAGCTTCATATAGCACCTCAACCCTTATCTAGGGGAATCAAGAGGAGTTAGTCCAGAGCCCTTCACGGGGAATTCGGCTACACTTGTGTGTTGTCCTAAGTGTGTTGCAAATTTGTTTAAGCTTTCGCATTTAGTGTATTTAGTTTCTAGATTAGCATATCACCTATTCACCCCCCCTCTAGGTGATTTACAGTGTACACCTTCTCTTCCACCAAGAGAACAAACTCCACCTTGTACAACTGCTTCTACACCAAGAAGACACCCGTGTACAATGATTGCTTTGAGTATTACAACACTTTCCTATAAGCCTTGGTACTGTATGTGAACGTGGACAAGGTCTAGTATAGGAGAAACTTCATAGAACTTCACTAGAGAATTAGAATTTGGTGAAGAACTGAAGTGGGAACAGTTTTCAGGATTGGCAGAATTTTTGATCTTAGAAAACTGAAGATTAGGATTGATATTTGGCCTTTACAATAACAACCTTATATATGGCTGCACTCTAGGGTTAGTTAGGGTAGTTATAGGTGCAATTCAAATGTTTGAAACGTTGGAAAATGTTGCACAAAAGACCAGATAACAGAAACTGTCCAACAGTCAGAAACTACCTATAGTCGACTTGCCTCTTGAGTTAGTCGACTAGTCTAGGCAAATTTCCAAAGGTTAGTCAACTAGGTTTGGGTATAAGTTGACTAGGTCAAGATAAGTTCGAGTGACAGGTTTCTAGATAACTGAATCAAGTCGATTGCAACTTCTTATAAGTCGACTGGATCATGGATTAGTCGACTAGGGGAATAGGGTTAGTTGACTACAAGGTCTATAGTCGACTATGTTTGTCTGTCAAGTCGACTAATGGACAAACAGAGAGTTGGGTTTCTTTTGGACACATGACTAGTCGACTAGGGGTTTTGGGTTAGTCGACTACCAAATGGATTAGTCGACTATAAGGAGTTATAAGTCGACTAAATAGACATGATATGTGTGTGTGCATCAAGGCTTTTGACATGCTATTTCACAATTACAAACCACATCATATCAACTCTCTTTGGGCAGTCTTGATCATGAAGAACTCTTGATTCGTCGTGTGTTAGAGCTCCAAATGAAATGCTTCACAAAAGTCTTCATCAAAACAAGTTCCAACATATGGGTTATTAGTATTGGTTTTATAACATAAGTTTTTACAAGTTTCATTGAAAAATCAAATTTGCTACGAAAGAGAAAAGTTTTCAAGCTTATAGTTTTCAAGTGCAATCTTTTCAAAAGATATTTCAATTGATTTTTCAGCTCTTAAATTCTTCTAATTGAATTTTTACTCTCACAAACTCATTGAGCCTCAATTTATATCTACTCTATAAGAATTTGTATAGAATCCTGTGGTCACCAAGAGCTTTGTAAAAGCTCGTTGACTTTGTGCTACCTCTTTTGTAGACTGATCAGTCACATATTTTGCATATACATTGTCACCTTACCATACTTTTTAGCTAATAAATCTTATTAATAAGTCTTCTTCTTCTTTGTTAAATGTAGGCCCAATTGCTAAAAGAAAGGAAAGAGAAACAAGCCCAGAAGCCTACCAAATTCTTATTTAATTCAGAATAAATTCGAAATCAATGAATCAGGACAAAATCTTGGCATATCAGAGAGGTTGAAAACTGGCTAAAAAGAATCCTCCCAAATCAGGCGGTTGAAGCCAACAATCAAAGGCTGAGTAAAAACGAGAAAATTAGCAGAAGATATAGGAGAATCATCAAACCAGGAGCACCCACCAATTGGGTGTGGCCTACTGGCCACACCAGGGCCACGGAAACGCAGCCCTAGCCGCATTTCCACGGTTTTGTTGGCTCTATTGGGGGAGTGTTTGCTCCCCCAATCTTCCTAGGATCTTCCCCCTCTGGTTTTTCCCTATAAATACCAATTTCAACAGAGCAAAAAGGAGCGAAGACTAGGATTAAAATTTTATTTATACTTTAAGGTTTAGGCTCTTTGTTAGATAGTACAAAAGTTGTATTTTTGTTCTACAATTTGTAGTTTAGACAAATACCTGTGAGAGAGAGGAATTGAGTGCTTGTAACTTGAAGATTGAAGTGACATCAATACAAGAATCGAGCTACATTTTCTTCCACTTATTTTACGGTATGTCTTGCGTTATTTACTTGCATTGTTCTTTGTATTCCATGAGTAGCTAAATCGGTTTTCTGGGCTCACTACTACTCTCTCTGATCCATCTTCTTTTGAATGGTTTTCATTAAAAAGACCTAATGAATCATTTGCATGCCTGACTTAAGCCTTTCTTCTTGAAAGTGTTCTTGAAGGCACATGAGGATGGGTTTGGATTTTTAACTTCTACCTCTTTTCAAAACTTCTCTTGAGCTTATTTTTATCTCATGCTTGAACTTCTGATGATTTAACATTCAACTTAAGACGATTTCGTAAAGAAAAGAGTTGACCTTTCCAACCATATTATGTGTTTTGCTTAAAACTTTCTAGAATCAATCTTCTGTTTTGCCTATGATCAAGTTGAGGCATTAAGATTTTCAATTGAAGAACACGTCATTGAGTAGTGAGATAGTGAGCCCAGATTTTCTGCTTCATTAAAAAACAACAAATCACTTTTTAAACTTTCTACAAAATTCACCTTTTCTAAAGCCTTCTCCAAAGTTGCAATTTCTCTTTTAATCATCTCCCTTCTTTCCATTCTCTTTTCAATTAAAAAACGATCACAATTCTTTGTTACTAAACAAAACGCTGAAAAGTTTTCATCGCATTCCTCCTCGTAGACACGACCCGTTAGCCACAAACTACATGGTAATTTCTTAACTCTTTGATTTTTACAATCATAGACGATTGAGTGTTGGAGTTGCGTACTCCGGTCTTATGTAGACCATTGTAATTCCTTATTGTAAGGTCCCTTTGTAGAAGATCCTCTTGTGATAGTGAAATCCTTCACGGTGGTGAAGGCGGGGACGTAGAGCGGTGATTCGAAACTCGAAACAAATTCTTTGTGTTTGCGATTGCTTGTCTCTTGATCTCTATCTCTTTTCATTACTTATACTTGTGTTGTTACTTCTCCTGCACTTTCTATTTATTGCTTGTGTCACGCCCCGCTTTCTAAAATACGGAATAGGGTACGTGACGATGGCCAGCAGATACTCACGAAGAGGAAAATCTCTTCCATGAATATCTTACGTTGTAGTAAATGAGTCAAATTCTCACACACATATAAAAAAGACAAGCAGAAGTTTCATTTTCACATAAAGGATATACATCTACAATTGTCATTGTCTGGATAAAAGATTTGAAACATGACGAAGTAGAAATAAAAAAGATACAGTTTTGGCATCGGGATAACATAACGAGATAAAATACCAAAATATATAAGATAAGAAACATTAGACTCACACCTGGTAATCTTGCTGGGTTCCTTCGAACAGTGGCTCGTCAGTCTCCTTAAGCTCTAATGCTGAAAAATTAAGGTCCGTCAGAAGCGGACTAGCAAGTGCACACACGAAAAGAGGAAACGGAAATATGAAAATGTGAAAGTAAAGGGGCTATGTAAGTAGAGCACTGGATCAATGAATCATAAATCTGACGGTAATATAAATTAACAGGTAAGATACCAACGAGAGTAACAGAACACTAGATCAGGTGAAATAAGGTCATGTATGTATATTGTGACATGTATATAATGAGCATGAAGCACCCTGAATGAGTAGTGTCATATATCATAATCATCAGGTCACAAGATCACAAGATCATAAGTTAAGAACAATATAGCAAGTGCAGGAACCGTCAGAAGCAGACCAGCAAGTGTAAATTGGTGGCTGATAGATCTGACAACTGTTAGCTTAGTTCAGATCAAACTAAACTTAGGCCATGATGTAGGTGGTGTTCGAAAAAACAACATTGAACAGATTTTACACGGGAGTAATGGTTACAAAAGTCCCTGAGATCTAGCTACGCTAATCACAGCAGTTTGAATCTAGGGTTTTAGATAAAAAAATGATCACGATTATCTCACAAGCTGAGCTAACTCTAAGACTGGCAATCATCTATGGATCGTTCCGAAGATGTATAACCACATGTCTAATTTAAGTGTATACCATATACAGAGTTTGCACGCAAAAATCATGAAAGAGATTTCTGTGATGACAAGCGTAGAGTGTTGTTTTCCATTGATTTGCAAAGGGGAAAACTTACAAAAAAGTGTCAAGGAGCTAAATTACAAGTAACACAAAGATTACAAGTAGATCTCCTCTGAGATTCTGGAGAAGTGTGCCGATAGGAGTCTGGTCAGCGCGCGACCACTTTGTCCCTTTGACATGCGAGCGATGAGATTCCCTTCTCGCCTGGTTCTGGGAATCGGAGAACAGAAGGTTGGTAGAACCCTCTTGTTACTTCTCAAAACCGCCTTCACTTAGGAATTCCTTCTCACATGGTTCCGGAGATTCCTTGAGAAGAGGGAGGTATTAGGGTATCAGCACCATGATTAGAGAAGCAGCTCTCTAAAAGTCTCTGAATTCAAGAGAATATATCTCTGTTTGTACGCGCGGTGCGCCCTCTCGAGAAGTCTGCCGTCTCTCTGGAGTGTTCCCCTGTGTCCTCTCCTTGTGCCCCTGGTTGGCTATTTATAGGGAGAGCATAACCGTCCCTTGAAAATATAGAAACAAATTGAATCAAATCTGTTTAAATCTGGAAAGTAGCCTTGCTGTGAGGCTAGAATCAGCTTCTGCGAAGCTAGAAATAGCAGGTTGGTTGATCTACTTGATCTGTTTTGATCCTTTCCATATAGTTGGAGGATTTCCCTTGTCCACTTACTCGTTTTAGAAGAGTCAATAGATTATGGCAATCAACTGCCAAATTTGATCTCAGATTTGATCCTGATTAGATTTGATCTCAATCCTGATTAGATTTGATCTCATCTGGAGATTTAATTGGTCAAAGGTTGACCATAGCAGACCCGCAGCGGCGCACCCGCGTCGAGCTCACAGCGGAGCTGGAAGAAACATCTGGCAAAGTCAGAAGACAGCTTTTCAGCGGAGCTAGATAACATCTGAAGCGAAGCTACCGAACATTCTTCTGCTTCAAGCGAAGCTAACTCTCTGCGGAGTTAACTGAGCACTTCAGGCGAAGCTATAAGTTAGCTCCCTGGCGGAGCTGTGAATGGCTTCAAGGCGAAGTTGGATGATCTTAGCCTCTCAGGCGAGACTGTCCGTTTGGGCTCATATGATGCTAAGTGCTAGCATCTTAGACCTGCTGAGGTCTGTTTAGAGATAATCTGGGCTTACTGTCTACTTCACTGGATAGGAGAGTCCAAGTTGCTTCTTTGTCCCTCGGAGATGGGTGAAAACTGGTCGTCAGCTTATCTGTTACTTGTCTTTTGTAAATGTCAACAAGTACAGAACTGGTCGTCAGCTTGTCTATCGCTTGTCTTTTGTAAATGTCAACAAGTTTAGACATTGTTCGGACCAATCAGCCTATCTTTCACTTGTCTTTTGTAAATGTCAACAAGTTTAGACATTGTTCAGGCCAGTAAGAATCTTGTCTTTTTGAAGTGTCAACAAGACCCCCTTCAATGTTTTTGAAAGTCTGCAATGGCTCAGACTTTGAAATACTTTGAATTGCTTTGATCGGTGGTATGTGAAGTACGAACGTCACCATGGTGGTTGAGTTCAGTTTCGCTTTCAATCTTGCTTTAGGATAGATTTGCTGAAGAATCGTGTAGATTCGCGACTCTGAGTAGCTTCGCATCTGGGTAGCTTCTCGTCTGAGCCTTCCTGGAATAAGTTCGCTTTGGAACATCTTCCTTTTCCCGAGGCCAACTGCTTTGGGCCAGTCACGAGAATGATGACTTATCTTGCATTAATCGAGGGAGATATTCTTTCCTTGTGCGTTTTCGAGGGAGGATATTCCCTTTCTCAAGGCGTAATAAATGCCTTTATGAGGAAGATCATTTCTTCCTTTGCAAGGTTCCAATGGAAACCGTTCCTTTTCTTAAGGCTCAATAAATGCCTTAAATGCGCTCGCGCTTCCATGCTTGAAGCGGCAGCGCTCAGGCCATGAGGCCTATAAATAGGACACCTGAGGTCCTCTGAAGAGAAGTGGTCTGCTCTTCTCTTCTCTTGGTTATTAGAGAGAGATACTCAGATCTCTGAACTAGTGGGGATGCCCACTCTAGTTATCACCCGGCCAAGGACCGGTAAGTCTCGGTCATCGAGAGACTTCACCAATAGACTGATTACTTTTAACTCCCTTAATTTAGCTTTAACAGCTGCCTCAGGGATTGATTTCCCTTGTCCTTCTACAGAGAAGGGTTTTAGCCCAGCTTCGCAGCGAAGCTATCATTTTGATTTAATCAAAGAAAGATCATTGCATGTGTGTTAAGCTCGCCATTTAGGCAAAACTTTGGACTTAGTCTCTTCAAAGTTGAGCCAGCCTTGCCATATAGGTGGGGCTAAGACTGTGTCCCTCAGGATCAGTTTGGCTTAGCCATATAGGCGAGGCTAGAACTTGGCTTATGCTGAGCTAGCCTATCAACACTGTGCAAGCAAGGCTATCCTCTGCTTAACTGAAACTGAAATTCATTGTTAAACTGCAATTGAATCGGATTTAAATTGCTTCGCCCCAAAGAATTTGACTTAGCGCTTTTGCAGCTTTTCCTTTGACTTACTACTAACTTGTTTCAGTTTGCATCGCAGTGTGCTATGTTCGCCAACCTTGTGACTTAATGAAAGAGACAGAAAGTTGCCTCTTGCTTTTCCAGTTGAAACTTTAAATCCTAAGCAGGAGGAACAACTGGGGCAGCTATGTGTGTTCCCAGAAGAGGTTGGCAGTCGCTTATCCGAGATGATCCACTTCGAGGCGAGGCTGGTAATCGCTTATCCGAGATGATCCACTTCGGAAAGCGGACGTCACCTGTAAGGTCTCGGATCCTTCCCTTGCCAATTTTCATCAAGGAAGATCCAACCTGCTGGTGGCGATCAGTCCTTCGCCAATTTTGATCAAAGAAGGTCCAGCTTCCTGGTGGCACAATCTGCCATTATGTGAAGGATTGCGGCCTTGTCCTGGTGGCACCATCTGTTCCGCGAAGGATTACAGCCTTGTGCAGGAGGAAGGCCTTTCGTGTCCAGTTGGTTTGGCTTGGAAGTAGATAGGACCACTTATATGCCTTTCGAGAAAATGACTCTGTTGTATGAAACACAACCTTGATGTAGTATCAATGTACCTTTCCTTTTAAATCAATGAAAGTTCATTTTCTGCTCATCTGATTTTTGCTTTGCCTTTATTCTGAATTGACTCACGGAGCCATGCGAAGCTAAGGACAATCCTTTCTGAATCAGGGACGAGCTTCCAGCGAAGCTAGCATAAATTTTTTCGCGAAGTTCGGACTGTGCCTTTAGCGGAGCTATCGATATGTCGCGCTAAGTCAGCACTTGACTTGTGGCAGAGTTAGCCCTAAGCGGGGCTGCATCAACGCTTCTCGGGAAGGCGCTTTAGGCGCTTTTTCAAATTAATTTGAAACGACAGCCTGTACTCTTTTCGAGGCGTCGTTTCAGGCGATCATCGGCCTATAAAAGCCCGATCGGGCTGAGAGAGAAAGCATCACTTCTCTTTGAATTTTCCAGAGCATTTGACTCTTCTTCTTTTTCTTCTTCTTCGTTCAAAAGTTCAAGAACTTCCACAGTTGTTCAATGGCTCTCAAGAGACGAGCGGGAAAAGAGGTCGCAACCTCTGCAACGGAGGGTCCTTCTCCTCCTCCAGTCATGAACGACCGATCGCCGGTAGGGATTTTTCCCTTTAAGAGAGAGATTGCCATTTCTCTCTTTAAGCCGATTTCTGGCTGTCTTTAAATGAATCAGGATGATCAATCATGATCTTTGTGATTTTAGGGAGTTCAATTCCCTGAATTTTCTTTAATTTCTTGATCGGGAATCCAAGAACTGAAGAGTTCTTCTTTAAGCTTCCAAGCGAAGCTATCCTTAGGCGGTTCACATCCTGTTGAATGACAGGATGCGAAGCTGTCCTTTGAAATTTGACAGAAAAGGACCGTAATACCCTTCTGACGAAGTTGGGGCTTTGTCGCATTCTGTTGTTCGAAGCTAAGCTTCTAGAGCGAAGCTAACACTTGGATATTTTCCTGCATCCTACTTCGTGTGGGATGCAGAGTTACACTGCAGCTGCGAAGCTAAGCTTCAGGGTGAAGCTATCGTTAGGCCAGCTTCGCTCAGAGAGCGAGGCTATGCCTTAACAAAAATTGCATTTTTGTTTTAACCTTTGTTTGGCTGATGAACTAATCATAGTTTTTCTTTGTTCTTGCAGTGCACTACACTCTTGGTTCTTTGAACAGTCTATTTGGGACGGCCAGGGGATTAGACGGCAATGTTGGCCTGCAGTTCCAAGGGCAGGATTCTCTGTTCAGGGAGCGGAGCTCTCCTGCTCGAGACACGCTTATTTACGGTGGGGATCAATGCACCATGAGGAGCATCCTGACTACTGCTTCCCTTGAAGATTTTGACCGACGAATCTATCGGAAGCCTGACTTCATGTTTGGGGATGCGGTGCCAGACCATGATCGCCAGCTGCTAGCCGGAGAAGGGTAGTGGATTTTTCAATTGGATGGCAAGAAGTTCTATCTTCCCTCTAACAAGCGGCACTTTCCCTTGTCTTTCTTCCAATGCGTGCCGAAGGCTCGGAAGATGCAATGGCAAGTGAGTCAGAATACTGACTCCGTTCACATAGGGAAATTGATACTTCCTTCACCCGGTTACACAAGGGCGGGACCTCCTCGATGCATAATGGGTCTACACCCTGGGAATATATCACGAGACATCCCAGTGGGAGAAAATCCTGTGGTGGCACAGACTTTTGGCAATCAATTCTTTAAAGTTCATGGGAATTACCCAGCCACCGATTTCAGGACTCCAGGGTGGATTCACCCTCCGAAGGCATGGTGGAGGGACTTGACTCTATATGTCCTTGCTCATTTCGAGGAGGATTTGGAGAGGCTGAATCTTTATGAGGCCGTCAGGGCGACCTGCTATGGCATTCAGATGAGCGTAGCGAACTTCTATGCCATCTTCGAGTTATACTGCCCGGCTACAGGGACTTTCTTCACCCCTATTGGCGAATTGGGCATGGCTCTGCACGAGATGTGGGAAGTCTCTGCTCTGCCTTTGGGATCTCTCCCATAGAAGAATATTTCCCATGCGAGGCAGAATTGGCACTTCTGGAGAAGCAGGAGCCCGCCTTGTTTGAGACCTACCGGGAGTTAATGTGCCACTTGTACATTTGCTCCAACATGCATGGAAGCAGTAAAGGAACTTTATGCAGCTTGAAGAGCTGGGGAGAGTATTTGTTCCCCGATACGGAAAACACTCCTAAAGCGGCTCATTGTGAAGTCGCTGACGAAGACATCTTTAGCCGGTTGCAAAAGCATTCTCTAGGGGATCTAATTGTGGAAGAAGACGACGGCCCCTATGAGAACGGTGATATTCTTCAGAGTTTCCATCACCAGGATCGTCGGCCGATGTCCCGAAAGGCACTGCTGGCTGGTTTCTTGACAGTCTGGTTGAAGAGGTGCGTGGTACCATCTTCGTCGGGTGACGTCATTCATCCGACTGTCCTGCTGCCTGCTGTTCGTCTAGTCCATGGTCGTTCTCTGGGATTTCTTCCGGCCATGGTGTGTTATATTCAGAGAGGCCTTCGTGCATTGACGGAGGCTTTCTTTAGGCCACCAACGATGAAGCGGGAAAAGGGGACTGTTTTGCCCAGCGAGGGACCGAACCCCAGAATAGGTTTGCCGTATACATATTTGATGGCGTGGTTTGCCCTTCACTGTCCCTCCTTGATCGAAGCTGGAGAGGACCCCCCAGAAGGTGTTCGAATGGCGCTTCTCCGCCGATTCGAGGGATGTTCATGGCTGAGAACTTACGTGGCTGCGATCCGTAAGTTGCTGAATCGCTATGACGTCCATAGCCTTTTCCGCTGCTTCCCCTATATTCGGGATGTGGGCTATGGAGAGGAGTTCAAAGACTTAGGGAAAGGGCAGACATCATTGTGTCAGGGAATTTTTGAGTGGCTGGTTAGCATTCGACCCTCATATTTATTGTACAGAAGCGGGGACACCTGTTACTTGGAGCCTTATGTTCCAAGTCGGTTTGCCCGTCAGTTTGGATATGACCAACTGTACGTGGGTAACCCAAACCTCAGTCTGGCTTTCATGGGGAGCCTCATTGATGGAGCCCGTGCCTGGCGGTTCTTCATTGCTGGCTGTACCGAGGCGCGGCTATGCATGCCGCTAAGAACTCCGAACCTTTTAATAACCCTGGGATTCTGTCAGTGGTTTGCAACCTCAAACTCCACACCCACCAATTCTCTATCAACTCTTCTGGTGTGAAGTTGATTTCTCAGCGGCTAAAGCGGAAGGTCACTGAGAAAGGTGAGGGTAAAAGGGTTCGCATCCCAGGCCTTGGGGATTTTATTGCTGTTGACGATAGTTAAGCCTCGGATGCAGAAAATCCTCGCTTCGAAGCGGAGACAGGTGCCGAGACTCCTGCAGCTGCTTCTGGCGTAGCGGGGATGGCCCCCACAGAACATGTAGAAGAAGTGGAGGAGGAGGATCCCGACGTCCACTTTAATCGAAAACGGAAGAGTGGATCTCGCAGGAAGCAGGTGGTGAAGAAACCCCGTCGCCAGGCCCCTACAGTTGTCGTAGAGGTCGAAGCATCTGCAGCGTTTCCTTCTCCTGCCCTGTTAGTAGTTGAATCATCGGTTCCCAAACCGACTACTGGCGAAGTCGCTCTGGACCCGGGTAAATCAGCTTCGTCCTTGTAATATACTTTTTATGTGTTCGGGACAGCTTATTATTTGCTTTGTGATTCAGGCACCGAGGCGGTGAGAAGCCCTAGAGCTGAAGCTGTTGGAGAACAAGGGGAGCATTATGATCCCTTGTTTACTTATAAGGAGGGCGATGAGGCTGGCTTTTTCGCCGTCTCAGAAGAGTCCGGAGGTGACGCGGCTGATGTCGGTCCTTCGGGCGCCGGGACTTCGAAAGGAAGTTCCGAAGCTTCTAGCTCCTTTGAGTGGACCACGGAGGGTTCGGCAAGCGAAGGCGGGCTGGCCATTCGTGTTGACTCCGCCAAAGATTTTTCGATGGAGCCCGTAGAGACTGATGTAGCCGCCAAGACAATTGAGGCGACATTATCTTTTGGTATGGTTTTGACCTTTTGACTCTTGCTATTTGTTGTGCCTTGCCTAAACAAAGTCTTGTCGCAGGTGTTCTGCCTCTGGGTGCGTCGACTTCAAGAGAGCCCACCCGTCTTCCTGAGGGATCCAGGGGTGAAGTAAGCACTTCGACTGCGGCGGATGCTGCTGAGTTGGATGCTTTGTATGGTGACCTGCCTCTTATCAGCCTGAACCAGTCAGAGGAACAAAGATTAAGGGGACGGTAGTCACGGAGGCAACCTCACTTCCAACTATATCAACGAGTGAGGTACCATCAGTTTCACCGGCGCCATCTATCTTGCCAGATGCGGAGCTGAGGGTGATTACTAGTCCTACTTTCCCAACACTGGTGGTTGAGCCAGCTCTTCCAGAAATAGTCACTAGTCCGACCTCGATTGTGGCTAGTGTACTAGTTTCAATGAGGACTCCGCCGAGATCACCGATGAGCTCTCATGTTGCTGCAACCAGTGCTTCTACTATTCATTTCACAGTGGTGTCAATAAAGCCAGTGGAATCTTCAGGGGCTGCTTGTTTGCCAGGAGTGATTGAGGAGAATGAATTCGTGGCTGAGCTAGTCGATAGCTTTTATAAGGGCTTGAAGCGATCCATCAATTTGATTTTGAAAGGCTCGACCACCTCATTCTCTACTCTAAAGGTGGTCCTCTCCTGAAGCATTGAGAGTATCCGAGACTTGGAGGGGATGACCAGGTCGCTGCATTGGAACTTCTGGTGGACCAACTTGAGAGGGATGTAGACGAATGGCGCCGTCTTAGCCATTCAAACCTGGAGTCTTCAGTTAATGAGCAGCTTGCGCACTTTGTCGCTCAGATGCATGAAGCTTATCTTGCCGCTCAGGAAGCCACTAAGGCCATTTCTTCTGACTTGAAATCCTTGGAGACAAGGAAGGTGCTGGCCCAAGGCCTTCCACCCTAGTTTTGATGATGATTAACTCATGTAGTTATGTTTACTAATAATCTTGTGATTTTAGTTTCAGATCATTAAGCAAGATATTAGTTGGTGATTGCTTCAAAAAGAGGAGTTTGGAAGCCTTCACTTGGTGATTCCGGTGCCCGAGCTTCAAGATTACTCCTTTGCACTCGGCGGATCACAGTTTGGGATCGAGTCTACTTGAAGATGAAGATCGTCAAGAAGACTTAGGTATCCTAGTTTAGTTTAGGGTGTGTTTAGATTCAAATTGTAAAGATTAGAATAGTATGATATGCTCAAGTTCACAAAACACACACGTTTCATGGTTGGAATATTGGTTTCGTTGTTTAGTTTAACCGATATTTGTTTTCATGAATAGATTGATCAAAACAAGTTTAAATGGTTTATATGTATAATAGATGTATTCTAGTTATACATGCATGCTTAAACTTCCTATACAAACTTATTTTGACTATCCTATTCATGTATAGAAAAATTCAAGTTGGATAAAAATACATGTTTTGGTTTTGGTAAAAATGATAAGACACAAAAATAGTTTATATTGCTTGATAATTGAGTTGAAATTTTTATCACATGTTTATATATCAATGCAAAATGATAAAACTATTTTTGGGTATTTTTTACAAGACTTAAAAGAATTTTTAGAAATATTTTAACATGTGTTTTCTGCCAAGAACAGTGTCTGTCAGGCCAGGTCGGCCGACCGCATGGGTCGACCGAACCATAAGCCGGTCGACCCGTACGGTCGACCGACGTGCACAGAACCGTGCACGTCTGGCACGCATTGGGACGGTCGGCCGGGCGGCCGACCGGACCAGAGAGCTTTGCTCTCTGTTTATTTGGGTCGACCAGGTTGCCCCAATGGTCACATTTCTGACCATTGGCGGTCGGCCGGGCCGGCCGACCGGTAGCCTGTCAGGCTGACAGATCAACCTAATGGCCAGTTTTCTGATGGGGCTATATACCCCATCTCTTTGGCTATTTTGACAAGACTTTTGAAAAGAAAAATACCAGAGTTTGTTTTGTGTTTAAACAAGTTTTTAAAAGAGTTTATGTGCCAAAAAGATTTCCTCATTTATACTTGTTTTGCCAATTTTCATGTTTTGGAGACATGGAAGTTGCCTTCTAGGTTTTGGTAACGGTTCCTAACTCCTAATTTTTATTTACATGCTTTTCATGATTATCATATATAGCATGTTTTATTGTTTAGATTATTATGATAATGCCATGTTTATTAAATCCTTGACATACATGTTTAGTATTTTGAGACACCCATGTTTAATATGGATAAATTCTTTTGTGTTCTCACTATTTGGTTGCTATTGCGTATATCATAGTTCTAATAACTTGTGGATATTCATAATAATCATGTTTATGTTCATCATGTTGATTTTTATCGTGTTTTGATGCTTCATGTGTTGATTACATGTTTAGATGTTAGTTTTCATTAAGACTAGGATTTATACTTGTGCATATAGTGGGCCACAAATAAATCTATATATGTTTGAGTTTGATTGCTTATTTGAACCCATTAGATGCGCTAGTATAGTCTAGTTTTGATGATTTATGCATTTTAAACTTGTATTCCTAGTTTTGGATTTGTTTTATGAGTTTTTCATTTCATGTATATGTTTATTTTGCCAAACCTTAAGATATACATGTATACCCTTTGAGTCATTGGCCTTTCATGCAAATCTATATATATGGACTCAATTGTGTTTGGGGATATGTATGTATACTTATTGTGTTGACAATTCATACATATACCTCGAAATGAAATTTGTTTTGGTGAAATTTAGTTTTTCTTGATTTCGTGTTTATTTGTTTAACTTCATGTATATGTCTATTTTATCCAAATTATTATTATACATATACATCCTTTTTGAGCCACGTGCCTTAATGCATATATTTTGTGGACTCGTTGTGTTTGGATATGTATGTATACTTTAGTTTGTATAGGACATACATATACCTTGAAGATTAAATAAGTTTTTGATGATTTTCTTGTTTTAAAGGAATATTGAGCTTAATGTCCATCCTTCATGATTATGATCTTCACATTGTATTTATACACTCACATTTATTGTTTACTCATGTGTTTGTTTTCATAAGACATATTTATGCTTAATTGATTATGAGTGTTGACTATTTTGTGAATTTCAAGTTTTCATGAATAATATTTTTGTTTTATTCCTTACTTGAAGGATTTCGTACTAGTTTTCAAAATTTCATATAACTAGTTACGGTATTCTTCATTTTTGTAGAGTTTTTCAAACAAAGCTTATTTTCAAATCTATTTTGAAAACCCCTACCTTCGATGGGAGGTTGGATGGGAGATTATGTTATGTATGCTTTAAAATGAAAATCATTTAAAACTTGAACATGATTGGGAGGCTAAGTAATATGAGATATACACTTGATCTTATTTATTTCAATTGGTATCATTGAATTCTTTCAATTGGTATCAATTTTGACCTTTCTTGTATACACATATATGTTTGTATGTATGTATATTTCAATTCCAAGAATATCAATTTCTATTGGTATCTATTTTTCATACATATATATGGTTTGTGTTTATGCTAAGCTTGAGCTTCAATTTTGTTTTAATTGATTATTTTTAAATTGGTATCAAGCTACGCATTATTTTAGTTGGTATTTCATAAAGGGGAAAAAATTTTGATTTTGTCTTTCAATTGGTATTTGATTCCCACTCCCTTACTTTATGATTGAAAATTTCAAATTTGTATCATATGTTCAAAATGAAAAATATTTAATTGGTATCAAATTTTTGTTTAGACATTCAAAATTATTATGTTTAATTTCAATTGGTATCAAGATTTTCATGTATTTTGCTTAAAATTGGTATCATATTTTTTTTTTGTTTCCTTTCAATTGGTATCAAGATGTTATTCTTTGACATATTTTCACTTGATATCTTAATTGATTGTCACCCCTAATTGGTTTTGTTTTTGTTTTAGACAAAAAGGGGGAGAAAAATTTATTGTTTAGTTTTGCTTTTACCCTTATTGATTCTTTGTATTAAAAAGGGTGAGAAGATTATGTTTTGTTTTGATTGTTTACCCCTTGTTGATGATTGACAAAAAGGGGGAGAAAGATTTGAGTTTGATTGAGTTTTATATATGCTTGTTTGTGTTTTGCATATATTAAGTTTAATTTAGTTTAATTTTAATTGGTATCTAGAGCATGTTTTGTTTTTTAAACATTTCATTGGTATCTAGAACCTTTTATTGTTTATGCATATCCATGCATTCATAAGAGCCTTCATTGCATATTCATTATATTTATTTGTTTATGCATGAGTTAAGGGGGAGCTTCTTTGAAGCTTAACTTTAATCCATACATATATAACTCCATGAGTTTTGTCATCATCAAAAAGGGGAGATTGTTGGCCCAAAGGCCTTCCACCCTAGTTTTGATGATGATTAACTCATGTAGTTATGTTTACTAATAATCTTGTGATTTTAGTTTCAGATCATTAAGCAAGATATTAGTTGATGATTGCTTCAAAAAGAGGAGTTTGGAAGCCTTCACTTGGTGATTCCGGTGCCCGAGCTTCAAGATTACTCCTTTGCACTCGGCGGATCACGGTTTGGGATCGAGTCTACTTGAAGATGAAGATCGTCAAGAAGACTTAGGTATCCTAGTTTAGTTTAGAGTGTGTTTAAATCCAAATGTAAAGATTAGAATAGTATGATATGCTCAAGTTCACAAAACACACACGTTTCATGGTTGGAATATTGGTTTTTCGGTGTTTAGTTTAACCGATATTTGTTTTCATGAATAGATTGATCAAAACAAGTTTAAATGGTTTATATGTATAATAGATATTCTAGTTATACATGCATGCTTAAACTTCCTATACAAACTTATTTTGACTATCCTATTCATGTATAGAAAAATCCAAGTTTGATAAAAATACATGTTTTGGTTTTTGGTAAAAATGATAAGACATAAAAATAGTTCATATTGCTTGATAATTGAGTTGAAATTTTTATCACATGTTTATATATCAATGCAAAATGATAAAACTATTTTTGGGTATTTTTTACAAGACTTAAAAGAATTTTTAGAAATATTTTAACATGTGTTTTCTGCCCAGAACAGTGTCTACCAGGCCAGGTCGGCCGACCGCATGGGTCGACCGAACCATAAGCCGGTCGACCCGTACGGTCGACCGACTTGCACAGAACCGTGCACGTCTGGCACGCATTGGGACGGTCGGCCGGGCGGCGACCGGACCAGAGAGCTCTGCTCTCTGTTTATTTGGGTTGACCGGGCGGTCGACCGGGTTGCCCCAACGGTCACATTTCTGACCGTTGGTGGTCGGCCGGGCCGGGCCGACCGGTAGCCTGTCAGGCTGACAGTCAGCCTAACGGCTAGTTTTCTGATGGGGCTATAAATACCCCATCTCTTTGGCTATTTTGACAAGACTTTTGAAAAGAAAAATACCAGAGTTTGTTTTGTGTTTAAACAAGTTTTTTAAAAGAGTTTATGTGCCAAAAGATTTCCTCATTTATACTTGTTTTGCCAATTTTCATGTTTTGGAGACATGGAAGTTACCTTCTAGGTTTGGTAACGATTCCTAACTCCTATTTTTATTTACATGCTTTTCATGATTATCATATATAGCATGTTTTATTGTTTATAGATTATTATGAATGCCATGTTTATTAAATCCTTGACATACATGTTTAGTATTTTGAGACACCCATGTTTAATATGGATAAATTCTTTTGTGTTCTCACTATTTGGTTGATATTGCGTATATCATAGTTCTAATAACATGTGGATATTCATAATAATCATGTTTATGTTCATCATGTGATTTTTATCGTGTTTTGATGCTTCATGTGTTGATTACATGTTTAGATGTTAGTTTTCATTAAGACTAGGATTTATGCTTGTGCATATAGTGGGCCACAAATAAATCTATATATGTTTGAGCTTGATTGCTTATTTAAACCCATTAGATGTGCTAGTATAGTCTAGTTTTGATGATTCATGCATTTTAAACTTGTATTCCTAGTTTGGATTTGTTTTATGAGTTTTTCATTTCATGTATATGTTTATTTTGCCAAACCTTAAGATATACATGTATACCCTTTGAGTCATTTGCCTTTCATGCAAATCTGTATATTGGACTCAATTGTGTTTGGGGATATGTATGTATACTTATTGTGTTGACAATTCATACATATACCTCGAAATGAAATTTGTTTTGGTGAAAATTTAGTTTTTCTTGATTCGTGTTTACTTGTTTAACTTCTTGTATATGTCTATTTTATCCAAATTATTATACATATACATCCTTTTGAGCCACGTGCTTAATGCATATATTTTGTGGACTCGTTGTGTTTGGATATGTATGTATACTTTAGTTTGTATAGGACATACATATACCTTGAAGATTAAATAAGTTTTTGATGATTTCTTGTTTTAAAGGAATATTGAGCTTAATGTCCGTCCTTCATGATTATGATCTTCACATTGTATTTATACACTCACATTTATTGTTTACTCATGTGTTTGTTTCATGAGACATATTATGCTTAAATTATTATAAGTGTTGACTATTTTGTGAATTTCATGTTTTCATGAATAATATTTTTGTTTTATTCCTTACTTGAAGGATTTCGTACTAGTTTTCAAAATTTTCATATAACTAGTTACAGTATTCTTCATTTGGTAGAGTTTTTCAAACAAAGCTTATTTTCAAATCTATTTTGAAAACCCCTACCTTCGATGGGAGTTGGATG
The DNA here is from genome assembly GCA_038442645.1 of Agave tequilana. NCBI lineage: Eukaryota > Viridiplantae > Streptophyta > Magnoliopsida > Asparagales > Asparagaceae > Agave > Agave tequilana. The sequence continues at coordinate 1,955 of JAVJIF010032244.1, read as the reverse complement.
GGAGATCATGTTTATGTATGCTTTAAAATGAAAATCATTTAAAACTTGAACCATGATTGGGAGGCTAGGTAATATGAGATATACACTTGATCTTATTGTTATTTCAATTGGTATCATTGAATTCTTTCAATTGGTATCAATTTGTCCTTTCTTGTATACTCATATATGTTTGTATGTTTGTATGTTTCAACTGCAAGAATATCAATTTCTATTGGTATCTATTTTCATACATATATATGGTTGTGTTTATGCTAAGCTTGAGCTTCAATTTATTTTAATTGATTATTTTTAAATGGTATCAAGCCTACGCATTATTTTAGTTGGTATTTCATTAAGGGGGAGAAAATTTGATTTTGTCTTTCAATTGGTATTTGATTCCCACTCCTTACTTTATGATTGAAAATTTCAAATTGGTATCATATGTTCAAAATGAAAAATATTTACAATGGTATCAAAATTTTGTTTAGACATTCAAAATTTATTATGTTTAATTCAATTGGTATCAAGATTTTCATGTGTTTTGCTTAAAATTGGTATCAATATTTTTTGTTTGTTTCCTTTAATTGGTATCAAGATGCTATTCTTTGACATATTTTCACTTGATATCTTAATTGATTGACACCCTAATTGGTTTGTTTTTTTTTAGACAAAAGGGGGAGAAAAAATTTATGTTTAGTTTTGCTTTTACCCTTTATTGATTCTTTGTATTAAAAAGGGTGAGAAGATTATTTTGTTTTGATTGTTTACCCCTTTGTTGATGATTGACAAAAAGGTGGAGAAAGATTTTGAGTTTGATTGAGTTTTATATATGCATGTTGTGTTTTGCATATATAAGTTAATTTAGTTTAATTTTAATTGGTATCTAGAGCATGTTTTGTTTTTAAACATTTCATTGGTATCTAGAACCTTTTATTGTTTATGCATATCCATGCATTCATAAGAGCCTTCATTGCATATTCATTATGTTTATTGTTTATGCATGAGTTAAGGGGGAGCTTCTTTAAAGCTTAACTTTAATCCATGCATATATAACTCCATGAGTTTTGTCATCATCAAAAAGGGGGAGATTGTTGGCCAAAGGCCTTCCACCCTAGTTTTCATGATGATTAACTCACGTAGTTATGTTTACTAATAATCTTGTGATTTTAGTTTCAGATCATTAAGTAAGATATTAGTTGGTGATTGCTTCAAAAAAGAGGAGTTTGGAAGCCTTCACTTGGTGATTCCGGTGCCCGAGCTTCAAGATTACTCCTTTGCACTCGGCGGATCACGGTTTGGGATCGAGTCTACTTGAAGATGAAGATCGTCAAGAAGACTTAGGTATCCTAGTTTAGTTTAGGTGTGTGTTTAGATCCAAATTGTAAAGATTAGAATAGTATGATATGCTCAAGTTCACAAAACACACACGTTCATGGTTTGAATATTGGTTTTCGGTGTTTAGTTTAACCGATATTTGTTTTCATGAATAGATTGATCAAAACAAGTTTAAATGGTTTATATGTATAATAAATGTATTCTAGTTATACATGCATGCTTAAACTTCCTATACAAACTTATTTTGACTATCCTATTCATGTATAGAAAAATCCAAGTTTGATAAAAATACATGTTTTGATTTTTGGTAAAAATGATAAGACACAAAAAGTTCATATTGCTTGATAATTGAGTTGAAATTTTTATCACATGTTTATATATCAATGCAAAATGATAAAACTATTTTTGGGTATTTTTACAAGACTTAAAAGAATTTTAGAAATATTTTAACATGTGTTTTCTGCCCAGAACAGTGTCTGTCAGGCCAGGTCGGCCGACGCATGGGTCGACCGAACCATAAGCCGGTCGACCCGTACGGTCGACCGACGTGCACAGAACCGTGCACGTCTGGCACGCATTGGGAGGTCGGTCGGGCGGCCGACCGGACCAGAGAGCTCTGCTCTCTGTTTATTTGGGTCGAC
>JAVJIF010032243.1:0-91116 GCA_038442645.1 Agave tequilana | reverse complement strand
GATGGAGTTTTGGAGCAAGTCTACTTGAAGATGAAGATCGTCAAGAAGACTTAGGTATCCATAATTTAGATAGTTGTGTTTTAGATCCATTTAAAGTTTAGTATAGTTGATATGCTCAAGTGCACACAACACACAAAAGTTTTCATGTTTGGATTTGTTTTCATGAATAGTAGATCAAAACAAGTTTACTTTATTTCTATGTATATTAGATATATTCTAGATATACATACATGGTTTAACTTGCTAAAACAAACTTATTTTGATATCCCTATTCATGTGTTGAAAAATCAAGGTTTGTTTTTGATATCCCTATTCATGTGTTGAAAAATACAAGTTTTGTTTTTGATAGAATTTGCAAGACTCAAAAATGAATTGATATGATTAATATATGTCTTGAAATTTTTATCACAAGTTTGTGTTTCCATATAAAATGATAAAATTATTTTGTGGTGATTTTTAGAAGTGTTAAAAGATTTTAGAAAATATTTTAACATGTTTTTCTGACCCAGTTTCTGTTCCAGGCTTCTATTAGTCGACTAAGTCAACTGACCTAGTCGACTAGGCAGAGGTCGGTTCCGGGTCGGTCGGCGGTCGACGACGTGCACAAAACTGTGCACGTTTGGAGCCTTTGGGACGGTCGACCCGGACGGTCGACCGGGTCTGAGAGCTCTGCTCTCTGTTTGTTTGGGTCGACCGGGCGGTCGACTGCTGCAGAGAGTTCTGCTCTCTGTTTGTTTCGGTCGAGCGGGCCGGTCGACCGTAGTTCCCAACGGTCATATTTCTGACCGTTGGTGGTCGACCGGGCCGGTCGACCGTTGCCTGTCAGAGCTGCCAGCTCAGCTCTAACGGCTAGTTTTGTATTGGGCCTATATAAACCCCATCTCTTGGGTTTTTGGCTAAGGTTTTCAAGAAGAAAAATTTCAGTGTTTCTCTAGTGTTTAAACAAGTTTTCAAATAGTTTTTGTGCTAAAAAGATTTCATCTTTATTGTTTTGGGTTTTGGAAAATCAAAGATACTAGGGTTTGGGATATTGATTTGATCTTTAAATTCTATCATATACAAGAGATTCCCAAGTAGTTTTTCTTTGTTGCTGGTTCCAAAAAACACCTAGTTTCCACACTTGAGCTATCACCTATCCTAATCTATTTAGGATCTTGTTTTTTGTGGAAAAGAAAAGAGAAAGAAAGAGAGATTGAGTTTGTGGTTTTTGGAACCACTTGTTGTAAACACCCTTATTCTTGTTGTATCCCTCTTAGTTGAGGTGATCGGGTGATTGGTTTGCTCCCTCTAGTGAGAGGTGGAGTTTGGTTGTAAACCCTCTTCGGTAGAGGTGTTGGTTGTTGTGGTTGTTTGGCTAAGGGCCTACCCCTCTTGTGTGAGGAGGTGTTTGTTTGAGAGAGGAGTTCTGTACTCATTGTTGTACAAATCCTTCTAGGTGAAGGTTCCCTCGGTGGGAGTCCTCGGTGGACGGTATAGTGGATTGGAAATCCTACACGTGGTGTAGGCGGGGATGTAGAGCAAGGGTGCTCGAACCTCGAAACATATCATTGTGTTTGCGTTTGATCCACTTGTCTCTAAACTCTCTCTTTTTACATTTGTGCAAAGCATCATACTTCATTCATATCTATTTGCTTGTGTTGCCTTGCATATATTCATATTGCTATATTCTTGATTGCTTGGCTCGATTGTGTGTGCACATTGCTTGGATTGCTTGTGTGTGTGCCTAACTTATACTCATCCAACAAGAGCTTCACATAGCGCCTCAACCCATTTCAAGGGGAATCAAGAGGAGTTAGTCCAGAGCCTCGCAAGGGGAATTCGGCTACACTTGTTGTATTGTATTAGTTTGTGCAAAATTTGCATTAGCTTCGCATTTAGCGCACTTAGTTTTGCATTTAGTTTTAGATTAGCACTAACACCTATTCACCCCCCTCTAGGTGTTCCCTTTTCAATTGGTATCAGAGCTAGTGCTCCTGATACTTAGGCTTAACATCCTAGGAGTGAGATCCTTGCTTGCTAATCTATTGTTTGCATTTGCTTGTTTTGCACACATATAGTTTACCATGGCTTTCATGACCCCTCCTATGTATGACCCTTCCAACATTCATGTTTGGAAGATTAGGATGACCGTTTATTTACAAACCTTAGGTCATAAAGTTTACCTTGCCATTACCAAGGAATCCTTCCTTAGTGATAGCAATCATATAGGGGCCAATGCACAAGCCCTAGAGGCCATTAGAAGCACTTTATCTAAAGATTATCTTTTACGTGTTTCTAACATTGATTCCGCTTTTGTAGTATGGAACAAATTGACAACCACCACCACCTCCGAGCTTCAAGTGTAAATCCAAGGAGAGGAATCTAGTGGAGAGTCCGAGTCACAATGCTTCATGGTCCAAGGGAATGACTCCCTTGAGGTACATTCGGAACCCCACTTAGATTGTGATGATAGTGCTAGTTCTTCATATGAAGATAATATTGATCCTATGCTTTAAATGAAGAACTATCTATTGTATGTGAGAAGTTAATTGAAAATTATAAGATTTTGAAAAAGAAAAGTCTAGAAATTGAAAATGAAAATAAGAGTTTGCATTCTAGACTTGATTGTGTTTTGCAAGAGAAGGTTGAGGTCTATAATGAAGGGATGCATTAAGATCTCAATTAGATCTTGCACTTAAAAAAATGAATTTTTAAAAACTAAAATAATTTTGAAACAATTTTGAAGAAAAATGAAAACTTATCTTCAAAAATTGATTTTGTTTTAAAAGAGAATGTTGCTTTGAAAAACAAAATAATTTCTATTTCTAATGATCTAGATGTTGTTTAAAGAAAAATGTTGTTTTGAAAAATAAGATTGATGAACATGTTTGCCATGCTAGGGTAGTTTCACCTAGATCACCCATTGCATGCTCCACTTCTTCTTTAATTGAAAATGATATAAATTTAATTAAGAAGAAAATGGATTGTTTGGGCTCCACTATGAGCCAATGTGCTAAGAACCATACACGCTTGGAAACCTTGGTTCGAAAGAAACAAGTTCCATCTTTTATGCATGCACACCCTCCACGGCATACACATGCTCCTCACGGACACACTTCTCACATGTATGCTCATGTGTACACTTGTACACATTGTGGCCGAAAAGGCCATCTTGCTAAATTTTGCTATGATCGTCTACATGTTGAGAATTTAGCAAAGAAGTTTGTTTGGATTAGAGAAGGTACTAACCCCCATGGACCCAAGAAGATATGGGTACCAAAGACCACCCCTCCTATTATTTTTGATGTAGGTGTGGGCTCTCACATGACGTGAGAGTGATGACACCTTGGAGTGGATGCGTTTCGGACTTAAAGGAAATCAATTGGATGCATCACTTTCAAGGGAAGATTTGGTGGAGATGACCACCATGTTTTGGAGACAAGGAGAGTTGCTTCTTCGGTTTGGTAACAATCCTTTACTCCCAACTTATTGTTTACATGCTTTCCATTTCATTGTTTATAGCATGTTTTTGATGTCTATGGATTAGTATGTAAATATCATGATTATTAGATCCTTGACATACATGTAAGTATTTGAGACACACATGCTTACATGAACCCATACTTAGTGTTCTCATTTTGTTTAAGCTATAATGTACATCATGAATCTAATACATGTGAATTTACATAGTAATCATGTTTTAATTCTATCATGATGATTTCTATATTGTGTTTTGATACTTATGTGTTGATTACATGTTTAGATGTTAGTTTTCATTAAGACTAGGTATATACTTGTGCATATAGTGGGCCACAAATAAATCTATATATGTTTGGGCTTGATTGATTATTTGAACCCATTAGATGTGCTAGTATAGTCTAGTTTTGATGATTCATGCATTTTAAACTTGTATTCCTATTTTTGAATTTGTTTATGAGTTTTCACTTCATGTATATGTTTGTATTGCCAAACTTTAAGATATACTTGTATACCCCTTGAGTCATTTGCCTTTCATGCAAATCTATATATGGACTCAATTATGTTTAGGGATATGTATGTATACTTATTGTGTTGACAATTCATACATATACCTTGAAATGAAATGTGTTAGGTGAAGATTTAGATTTTTTTTTGATTATGGGTTTAATTGTTTAACTTCATGTATATGTCTATCTTGTCCAAACTATTAGATATACATGTTTATCCTTTTTGAGCCACGTGCCTTCATGCATATATAAATAGTGGACTCGTTGTGTTTTGGATATGTATGTATATTTTAATTTGTACTTGACATACATATGCTATGAAGATTAAATAAGTTTTGATGATTTTCGTGTTTTCAATGTTTAAGGAATAATTGAATAATTGAGGTTAATGAAAAATTTTCATGATTATGATATTCACACTTTTGTACACTCACTTTTATTGCTTGCTCATGTTTTGTTTTCATGAGTCAAAATTATGCTAAATTGGATGAGAAGTGTTGATTATCATGTGGATTTCATGTTTCATGAAAAATATTTTTGTTTTATTCCTTACTTGAAGGATTTCGTACTAGTTTAAAATTTTCTATTATAACTAGTTACGGTATTCTTCAATTTGGTAGTGATTTTCAAACTAAGCTTATTTTCAAATCTATTTTTGAAAACCCCTACCTTCTATGGGAGGTTGGAAGGGAGATCATGGTCTTGTATGCTTTAAAATAAAAATCATTTAAAACTTGAACCTTGATTGGGAGGTATTGGAATATGATGTATACACTTGAACTCATTGCTATGTCAATTGGTATCATTGAACTCTTTCAATTGGTATCATGTTGATCTTTTTGTATACTCATATGTTTATTGTGTATGTATATTTTCAATTGGTATCATCTATTGGTGATTGGTACTCATTCTACTTCATACACTTTTATTTGTGCTTAAGATATAAATTTTTCACAAAATCTTGTTTATGCTAGTGCTTGAGCTTCAATTTTGTTTTAATTGATTATTTTTAAATTGGTATCAAGCCCATGCATCTTTTTAGTTGGTATTTCATAAAGGGGAGAAAATTTAATTTTGCCTTTCATTTGATGATTCTTCAATTGGTATTTGTTTCCCACTCTCTTACTTTATGATTGAAAATTTCATATTGGTATCATATGTTTAATATGAAATTATTTACTATTGATATCAAAATTTTGTTTAGACATTCAAAATTTATTATTTAATTTCAATTGATATCAAGATGCTTCATTGACATATTTATCTATTGATATCATGTTGTTTATAGTCACCCCTTATTGACTTTGTTTTTGTTTTAGACAAAAGGGGAGAACATTATTTTATTATTTTGATTGACTTAAAAGGGAGAAAGATTTTTACCCCTCATTTTATTGTTTGGATTGTTTAACCCCTTCTTGATATTTTTGTTTGACAAAAAGGGGGAGTAAAATTTGTTTGATTTGATTTTACTTTGAACCCTTTATTGATGATTGACAAAAAGGGGGAGAAGTATTTGAATTTATATGCATGTTTTCATTGCTTAAAGGGGGAGAAGTATTTGTCTTCCTTGTTATTTATGCATATATGTTTTTGTATTGCAAATAGGAGAAAAAGATTTTGATTTATGCTTGGTGCATGTTTTATCTCCATACTTGCATACATATTCATGTGCTTCATTTCCATATCTTATTATTTATGTCTATGCATGAGTTAAGGGGGAGCTTCTTTGAAGCTTAACTTTAATCCAAGCTTAACTTTAATCCATGCATATATAACTCCATGAGTTTTGTCATCATCAAAAAGGGGGAGATTGTTGGCCCAAAGGCCTTCCACTCTAGTTTTGATGATGATTAACTTGTAGTTATGTTTACTAATAATCTTGTGTTGTTTAAGTTTCAGATCATTAACCAAGATATTAGTTAGTGATTAGCTTCAACAAGGAGTTTAGAAGCTTTTCATGATGATTCCAGGGCCAAAGCTTAAAGATCACACATTACCTAGCCCATGGATGGAGTTTTGGAGCAAGTCTACTTGAAGATGAAGATCGTCAAGAAGACTTAGGTATCCATAGTTTAGATAGTGTGTTTTAGATCCATTTGTAAAGTTTAGTGTAGTTGATATGCTCAAGTGCACACAACACACAAAAGTTTTCATGTTTGGGATTGGTTTTCATGAATAGTAGATCAAAACAAGTTTACTTTATTTCTATGTATATTAGATATATTCTAGATATACATACATGGTTTAACTTGCTAAAACAAACTTATTTTGATATCCCTATTCATGTGTTGAAAAATCAAGGTTTGTTTTTGATATCCCTATTCAAGTGTTGAAAAATACAAGTTTTGTTTTTGATAGAATTTGCAAGACTCAAAAATGAATTGATATGATTAATATATGTCTTGAAATTTTATCACAAGTTTGTGTTTCCATATAAAATGATAAAATTATTTTTGGTGATTTTTAGAAGTGTTAAAAGATTTTTAGAAAATATTTTAACATGTTTTTCTGACCCAGTTTCTGTTCCAGGCTTCTATTAGTCGACTAAGTCAACTGACCTAGTCGACTAGGCAGAGGTCGGTCGACCGGGTCGGTCGACCGACGTGCACAAAACTGTGCACGTTTGGAGCCTTTGGGACGGTCGACCCGGACGGTCGACCTGGTCTGAGAGCTCTACTCTCTGTTTGTTTGGGTCGACCGGGCGGTCGACCGCTGCAGAGAGTTCTGCTCTCTGTTTGTTTCGGTCGACCGGGCCGGTCGACCGCAGTTGCCCAACGGTCATATTTCTGACCGTTGGCGGTCGACCGGGCCGGTCGACCGTTGCCTTTCAGAGCTGCCAGCTCAGCTCTAACGGCTAGTTTTGTATTGGGCCTATATAAACCCCATCTCTTTGGGTTTTTGGCTAAGGTTTTCAAGAAGAAAAATTTCAGTATTTCTCTAGTGTTTAAACAAGTTTTCAAGATAGTTTTTGTGCTAAAAAGATTTCATCTTTATTGTTTTTGGGTTTTTGGAAAATCAAAGAAAACTAGGGTTTGGGATATTGATTTGATCTTTAAATTCTATCATATACAAGAGATTTCCCAAGTAGTTTTTCTTTGTTGCTGGTTTCCAAAAACACCTAGTTTCCACACTTGAGCTATCACCTATCCTAATCTATTTAGGATCTTGTTTTTTGTGGAAAGAAAAGAGAAAAGAAAGAGAGATTGAGTTTGTGGTTTTTGGAACCACTTGTTGTAAACACCCTTATTCTTGTTGTATCCCTCTTAGGTAGAGGTGATCGGGTGATTGGTTTGCTCCCTCTAGTGAGAGGTGGAGTTTGGTTGTAAACCCTCTTCGGTAGAGGTGTTGGTTGTTGTGGTTGTTTGGCTAAGGGCCTACCCCTCTTGTGTGAGGAGGTGTTTGTTTGAGAGAGGAGTTCGGTACTCCATTGTTGTACAAATCCTTCTCGGTGAAGGTTCCCTCGGTGGGAGTCCTCGGTGGACGGTATAGTGGATTGAAAATCCTACACGGTGGTGTAGGCGGGGATGTAGAGCAAGGGTGCTCGAACCTCGAAACATATCATTGTGTTTGCGTTTGATCCACTTGTCTCTAAACTCTCTCTTTTTAATTTGTGCAAAGCATCATACTTCATTCATATCTATTTGCTTGTGTTGCCTTGCATATATCATATTGCTATATCCTTGATTGCTTGGCTCGATTGTGTGTGCACATTGCTTGGATTGCTTGTGTGTGTGCCTAACTTATACTCATCCAACAAGAGCTTCACATAGCGCCTCAACCTATTTCAAGGGGAATCAAGAGGAGTTAGTCCAGAGCCTCGCAAGGGGAATTCGGCTACACTTGTTGTATTGTATTAGTTTGTGCAAAATTTGCATTAGCTTCCGCATTTAGCGCACTTAGTTTTGCATTTAGTTTTAGATTAGCACTAACACCTATTCACCCCCCCAGGTGTTCCCTTTTCAATTGCTTCAAAAAAAAGGAGTTTGGAAGCCTTCACTTGGTGATTCCCGAGCCCGAGCATCAAGATCATTCATAACCATGCTCGTTGGATCACGTTGGGATCGAGTCGGCTTGAAGATTGAAGATCGTCAAGAAGACTTAGGTATCCTAGTTTTAGTTTAGTGTGTGTTTAGATCCATTTGTAAAGCTTAGAATAGTTGATATGCTCAAGTGCACAACACATACGTTTTATGGTTTTTCGGTTTTTAGTTTAACCAATATTTGTTTTCATGAATAGATTGATCAAAACAAGTTTAATTAGTTTATGTATAGTAGATTCATTATATACATGCATGCTTAATTTTTAAACAAACTTATTTTGACTTTCCTATTCATGTGTTGAAAAATACAAGTTTGATAAAATACATGTTTTGGTTTTTGGTAAAAATGTTAAAACACAAAAATAGTTCAAATTGCTTGATATTTGAGTTGAAATTTTTATCACATGTTTATATATCAATGCAAAATGATAAAACTATTTTGGGGATTTTTAGAAGTTTTTAAAGAATTTTTAGAAATATATTTAACTGTTTTTCTGACCCAGAACTGTGCTGACAGACCTTGACGGTCGACCGGGCGGTCGACCGACGTGCACAGACCTGTGCACGTCTGATGGCACAGTGGGCCGGTCGGCCGGTCGGCCGACCGGATCAGAGAGCCTTGCTCTCTGTATCTGGGCGGTCGACCGAGCGGTCGACTTGAGCAGAGAAGTTTGCTTTCTGTATTTGGGCGGTCGGCTATGCGGTCGACCGGATTGCCCCAACGGTCATATTTCTGACCGTTGGCGGTCGACCGGGACGGTCGACCGCAAGCCTGTCAGGCTGACAGATCAGCCTAACGGCTAGTTTTGTTTAGGGGCTATAAATACCCCATTGCTTGGTGTTTTTAACTAAGATTTTCAAGAGCTAAAATTTCTCTCCTTTCTTGGTGTTTAAAACTAGTTTTCAAAAGGTTTTAGAGCTTCAAAAGATCAATCTTATTTGTTTTAGAGTTTTTGAAAAAATCAAAGAAAATAGAAAATTGGGAGATTTGTTTTGGGTGCTTCATTTCTATCTTTTACAAGAGTTTTCCCAAGTATTTTTCTTTGAGTTTTTGTTTTCCAAACTCTAGTTTTTTCACACTTGAGCTATCATCTATCCTCTTCTATAGGATCATTTTATTTGTGGGAAAAGTGATTGTTTGAGGTTGATTGAGCCTCCAAGTTGTAAACACCCTTGCTTTTGTTGTATCCCTCTTTGGTAGAGGTTGATCGGGTGATTGGTTTGCTCCCTCTTTGGTAGAGGTTGAGATTGTGTTTGCTTCCTCTAGTGAGAGGTGGAGATTGGTTGTAACCCTCTTCGGTAGAGGTGTTTGTGGTTGTTTGGCTATGGGCCTACCCCTCGGTTGCGAGGCGGTGTTTGAGAGAGGAGTTCGGTACTCCCTTGTTGTAAAAATCCTTCTCGGTGAAGGTTCCCTCGGTGGGAGTCCTTGGTGGACAAGATAGTGGATTAGAAATCCTTCTCGGTGAAGGCGGGGACGTAGAGCTAGGGGCTCGAACCTCAGAACATATCCTTGTGTTTGCGTTTGATCCATTGTCTCTCTAACTCTCTCTCTTTTATTTGTGCAAAGCATTATTCATATTGCCATATCATTCATATTGCTTGTGTTGCCTTGCATTATTTCATATTGTTCATCCTTATATGCTTGGCTTGCTTATGTGTGTGCCTCACTTGTACTTAACCACAAGAGCTTCATATAGCACCTCAACCCTTATCTAGGGAATCAAGAGGAGTTAGTCCAGAGCCCTTCACGGGGAATTCGGCTACACTTGTGTGTTGTCCTAAGTGTGTTGCAAATTTGTTTAAGCTTTCGCATTTAGTGCATTTAGTTTCTAGATTAGCATATCACCTATTCACCCCCCCTCTAGGTGATTTACAGTGTACACCTTCTCTTCCACCAAGAGAACAAACTCCACCTTGTACAACTGCTTCTACACCAAGAAGACACCCGTGTACAATGATTGCTTTGAGTATTACAACACTTTCCTATAAGCCTTGGTACTGTATGTGAACGTGGACAAGGTCTAGTATAGGAGAAACTTCATAGAACTTCACTAGAGAATTAGAATTTGGTGAAGAACTGAAGTGGGAACAGTTTTCAGGATTGGCAGAATTTTTGATCTTAGAAAACTGAAGATTAGGATTGATATTTGGCCTTTACAATAACAACCTTATATATGGCTGCACTCTAGGGTTAGTTAGGGTAGTTATAGGTGCAATTCAAATGTTTGAAACGTTGGAAAATGTTGCACAAAAGACCAGATAACAGAAACTGTCCAACAGTCAGAAACTACCTATAGTCGACTTGCCTTTTGAGTTAGTCGACTAGTCTAGGCAAATTTCCAAAGGTTAGTCAACTAGGTTTGGGTATAAGTCGACTAGGTCAAGATAAGTTCGAGTGACAGGTTTCTAGATAACTGAATCAAGTCGACTGCAACTTCTTATAAGTCGACTGGATCATGGATTAGTCGACTAGGGGAATAGGGTTAGTTGACTACAAGGTCTATAGTCGACTATGTTTGTCTGTCAAGTCGACTAATGGACAAACAGAGAGTTGGGTTTCTTTTGGACACATGACTAGTCGACTAGGGGTTTTGGGTTAGTCGACTACCAAATGGATTAGTCGACTATAAGGAGTTATAAGTCGACTAAATAGACATGATATGTGTGTGTGCATCAAGGCTTTTGACATGCTATTTCACAATTACAAACCACATCATATCAACTCTCTTTGGGCAGTCTTGATCATGAAGAACTCTTGATTCGTCGTGTGTTAGAGCTCCAAATGAAATGCTTCACAAAAGTCTTCATCAAAACAAGTTCCAACATATGGGTTATTAGTATTGGTTTTATAACATAAGTTTTTACAAGTTTCATTGAAAAATCAAATTTGCTACGAAAGAGAAAAGTTTTCAAGCTTATAGTTTTCAAGTGCAATCTTTTCAAAAGATATTTCAATTGATTTTTCAGCTCTTAAATTCTTCTAATTGAATTTTTACTCTCACAAACTCATTGAGCCTCAATTTATATCTACTCTATAAGAATTTGTATAGAATCCTGTGGTCACCAAGAGCTTTGTAAAAGCTCGTTGACTTTGTGCTACCTCTTTTGTAGACTGATCAGTCACATATTTTGCATATACATTGTCACCTTACCATACTTTTTAGCTAATAAATCTTATTAATAAGTCTTCTTCTTCTTTGTTAAATGTAGGCCCAATTGCTAAAAGAAAGGAAAGAGAAACAAGCCCAGAAGCCTACCAAATTCTTATTTAATTCAGAATAAATTCGAAATCAATGAATCAGGACAAAATCTTGGCATATCAGAGAGGTTGAAAACTGGCTAAAAAGAATCCTCCCAAATCAGGCGGTTGAAGCCAACAATCAAAGGCTGAGTAAAAACGAGAAAATTAGCAGAAGATATAGGAGAATCATCAAACCAGGAGCACCCCCAATTGGGTGTGGCCTACTGGCCACACCAGGGCCACGGAAACGCAGCCCTAGCCGCATTTCCACGGTTTTGTTGGCTCTATTGGGGGAGTGTTTGCTCCCCCAATCTTCCTAGGATCTTCCCCCTCTGGTTTTTCCCTATAAATACCAATTTCAACAGAGCAAAAAGGAGCGAAGACTAGGATTAAAATTTTATTTATACTTTAAGGTTTAGGCTCTTTGTTAGATAGTACAAAAGTTGTATTTTTGTTCTACAATTTGTAGTTTAGACAAATACCTGTGAGAGAGAGGAATTGAGTGCTTGTAACTTGAAGATTGAAGTGACATCAATACAAGAATCGAGCTACATTTTCTTCCACTTATTTTACGGTATGTCTTGCGTTATTTACTTGCATTGTTCTTTGTATTCCATGAGTAGCTAAATCGGTTTTCTGGGCTCACTACTACTCTCTCTGATCCATCTTCTTTTTGAATGGTTTTCATTAAAAAGACCTAATGAATCATTTGCATGCCTGACTTAAGCCTTTCTTCTTGAAAGTGTTCTTGAAGGCACATGAGGATGGGTTTGGATTTTTAACTTCTACCTCTTTTCAAAACTTCTCTTGAGCTTATTTTTATCTCATGCTTGAACTTCTGATGATTTAACATTCAACTTAAGACGATTTCGTAAAGAAAAGAGTTGACCTTTCCAACCATATTATGTGTTTTGCTTAAAACTTTCTAGAATCAATCTTCTGTTTTGCCTATGATCAAGTTGAGGCATTAAGATTTTCAATTGAAGAACACGTCATTGAGTAGTGAGATAGTGAGCCCAGATTTTCTGCTTCATTAAAAAACAACAAATCACTTTTTAAACTTTCTACAGAATTCACCTTTTCTAAAGCCTTCTCCAAAGTTGCAATTTCTCTTTTAATCATCTCCCTTCTTTCCATTCTCTTTTCAATTAAAAAACGATCACAATTCTTTGTTACTAAACAAAACGCTGAAAAGTTTTCATCGCATTCCTCCTCGTAGACACGACCCGTTAGCCACAAACTACATGGTAATTTCTTAACTCTTTGATTTTTACAATCATAGACGATTGAGTGTTGGAGTTGCGTACTCCGGTCTTATGTAGACCATTGTAATTCCTTATTGTAAGGTCCCTTTGTAGAAGATCCTCTTGTGATAGTGAAATCCTTCACGGTGGTGAAGGCGGGGACGTAGAGCGGTGATTCGAAACTCGAAACAAATTCTTTGTGTTTGCGATTGCTTGTCTCTTGATCTCTATCTCTTTTCATTACTTATACTTGTGTTGTTACTTCTCCTGCACTTTCTATTTATGCTTGTGTCACGCCCCGCTTTCTAAAATACGGAATAGGGTACGTGACGATGGCCAGCAGATACTCACGAAGAGGAAAATCTCTTCCATGAATATCTTACGTTGTAGTAAATGAGTCAAATTCTCACACACATATAAAAAAGACAAGCAGAAGTTTCATTTTCACATAAAGGATATACATCTACAATTGTCATTGTCTGGATAAAAGATTTGAAACATGACGAAGTAGAAATAAAAAAAGATACAGTTTTGGCATCGGGATAACATAACGAGATAAAATACCAAAATATATAAGATAAGAAACATTAGACTCACACCTGGTAATCTTGCTGGGTTCCTTCGAACAGTGGCTCGTCAGTCTCCTTAAGCTCTAATGCTGAAAATTAAGGTCCGTCAGAAGCGGACTAGCAAGTGCACACACGAAAAGAGGAAACGGAAATATGAAAATGTGAAAGTAAAGGGGCTATGTAAGTAGAGCACTGGATCAATGAATCATAAATCTGACGGTAATATAAATTAACAGGTAAGATACCAACGAGAGTAACAGAACACTAGATCAGGTGAAATAAGGTCATGTATGTATATTGTGACATGTATATAATGAGCATGAAGCACCCTGAATGAGTAGTGTCATATATCATAATCATCAGGTCACAAGATCACAAGATCATAAGTTAAGAACAATATAGCAAGTGCAGGAACCGTCAGAAGCAGACCAGCAAGTGTAAATTGGTGGCTGATAGATCTGACAACTGTTAGCTTAGTTCAGATCAAACTAAACTTAGGCCATGATGTAGGTGGTGTTCGAAAAAACAACATTGAACAGATTTTACACGGGAGTAATGGTTACAAAAGTCCCTGAGATCTAGCTACGCTAATCACAGCAGTTTGAATCTAGGGTTTTAGATAAAAAAATGATCACGATTATCTCACAAGCTGAGCTAACTGTAAGACTGGCAATCATCTATGGATCGTTCCGAAGATGTATAACCACATGTCTAATTTAAGTGTATACCATATACAGAGTTTGCACGCAAAAATCATGAAAGAGATTTCTGTGATGACAAGCGTAGAGTGTTGTTTTCCATTGATTTGCAAAGGGGAAAACTTACAAAAAAGTGTCAAGGAGCTAAATTACAAGTAACACAAAAGATTACAAGTAGATCTCCTCTGAGATTCTGGAGAAGTGTGCCGATAGGAGTCTGGTCAGCGCGCGACCACTTTGTCCCTTTGACATGCGAGCGATGAGATTCCCTTCTCGCCTGGTTCTGGGAATCGGAGAACAGAAGGTTGGTAGAACCCTCTTGTTACTTCTCAAAACCGCCTTCACTTAGGAATTCCTTCTCACATGGTTCCGGAGATTCCTTGAGAAGAGGGAGGTATTAGGGTATCAGCACCATGATTAGAGAAGCAGCTCTCTAAAAGTCTCTGAATTCAAGAGAATATATCTCTGTTTGTACGCGCGGTGCGCCCTCTCGAGAAGTCTGCCGTCTCTCTGGAGTGTTCCCCTGTGTCCTCTCCTTGTGCCCCTGGTTGGCTATTTATAGGGAGAGCATAACCGTCCCTTGAAAATATAGAAACAAATTGAATCAAATCTGTTTAAATCTGGAAAGTAGCCTTACTGTGAGGCTAGAATCAGCTTCTGCGAAGCTAGAAATAGCAGGTTGGTTGATCTACTTGATCTGTTTTGATCCTTTCCATATAGTTGGAGGATTTCCCTTGATCCACTTACTCGTTTTAGAAGAGTCAATAGATTATGGCAATCAACTGCCAAATTTGATCTCAGATTTGATCCTGATTAGATTTGATCTCAATCCTGATTAGATTTGATCTCATCTGGAGATTTAATTGGTCAAAGGTTGACCATAGCAGACCCGCAGCGGCGCACCCGCGTCGAGCTCACAGCGGAGCTGGAAGAAACATCTGGCAAAGTCAGAAGACAGCTTTTCAGCGGAGCTAGATAACATCTGAAGCGAAGCTACCGAACATTCTTCTGCTTCAAGCGAAGCTAACTCTCTGCGGAGTTAACTGAGCACTTCAGGCGAAGCTATAAGTTAGCTCCCTGGCGGAGCTGTGAATGGCTTCAAGGCGAAGTTGGATGATCTTAGCCTCTCAGGCGAGACTGTCCGTTTGGGCTCATATGATGCTAAGTGCTAGCATCTTAGACCTGCTGAGGTCTGTTTAGAGATAATCTGGGCTTACTGTCTACTTCACTGGATAGGAGAGTCCAAGTTGCTTCTTTGTCCCTCGGAGATGGGTGAAAACTGGTCGTCAGCTTATCTGTCACTTGTCTTTTGTAAATGTCAACAAGTACAGAACTGGTCGTCAGCTTGTCTATCGCTTGTCTTTTGTAAATGTCAACAAGTTTAGACATTGTTCGGACCAATCAGCCTATCTTTCACTTGTCTTTTGTAAATGTCAACAAGTTTAGACATTGTTCAGGCCAGTAAGAATCTTGTCTTTTTGAAGTGTCAACAAGACCCCCTTCAATGTTTTTGAAAGTCTGCAATGGCTCAGACTTTGAAATACTTTGAATTGCTTTGATCGGTGGTATGTGAAGTACGAACGTCACCATGGTGGTTGAGTTCAGTTTCGCTTTCAATCTTGCTTTAGGATAGATTTGCTGAAGAATCGTGTAGATTCGCGACTCTGAGTAGCTTCGCATCTGGGTAGCTTCTCGTCTGAGCCTTCCTGGAATAAGTTCGCTTTGGAACATCTTCCTTTTCCCGAGGCCAACTGCTTTGGGCCAGTCACGAGAATGATGACTTATCTTGCATTAATCGAGGGAGATATTCTTTCCTTGTGCATTTTCGAGGGAGGATATTCCCTTTCTCAAGGCGTAATAAATGCCTTTATGAGGAAGATCATTTCTTCCTTTGCAAGGTTCCAATGGAAACCGTTCCTTTTCTTAAGGCTCAATAAATGCCTTAAATGCGCTCGCGCTTCCATGCTTGAAGCGGCAGCGCTCAGGCCATGAGGCCTATAAATAGGACACCTGAGGTCCTCTGAAGAGAAGTGGTCTGCTCTTCTCTTCTCTTGGTTATTAGAGAGAGATACTCAGATCTCTGAACTAGTGGGGATGCCCACTCTAGTTATCACCCGGCCAAGGACCGGTAAGTCTCGGTCATCGAGAGACTTCACCAATAGACTGATTACTTTTAACTCCCTTAATTTAGCTTTAACAGCTGCCTCAGGGATTGATTTCCCTTGTCCTTCTACAGAGAAGGGTTTTAGCCCAGCTTCGCAGCGAAGCTATCATTTTGATTTAATCAAAGAAAGATCATTGCATGTGTGTTAAGCTCGCCATTTAGGCAAAACTTTGGACTTAGTCTCTTCAAAGTTGAGCCAGCTTGCCATATAGGTGGGGCTAAGACTGTGTCCCTCAGGATCAGTTTGGCTTAGCCATATAGGTGAGGCTAGAACTTGGCTTATGCTGAGCTAGCCTATCAACACTGTGCCAGCAAGGCTATCCTCTGCTTAACTGAAACTGAAATTCATTGTTAAACTGCAATTGAATCGGATTTAAATTGCTTCGCCCCAAAGAATTTGACTTAGCGCTTTTGCAGCTTTTCCTTTGACTTACTACTAACTTGTTTCAGTTTGCATCGCAGTGTGCTATGTTCGCCAACCTTGTGACTTAATGAAAGAGACCAGAAAGTTGCCTCTTGCTTTTCCAGTTGAAACTTTAAATCCTAAGCAGGAGGAACAACTGGGGCAGCTGATGTGTGTTCCCAGAAGAGGTTGGCAGTCGCTTATCCGAGATGATCCACTTCGAGGCGAGGCTAGTAATCGCTTATCCGAGATGATCCACTTCGGGAAAGCGGACGTCACCTGTAAGGTCTCGGATCCTTCCCTTGCCAATTTTCATCAAGGAAGATCCAACCTGCTGGTGGCGATCAGTCCTTCGCCAATTTTGATCAAAGAAGGTCCAGCTTCCTGGTGGCACAATCTGCCATTATGTGAAGGATTGCGGCCTTGTCCTGGTGGCACCATCTGTTCCGCGAAGGATTACAGCCTTGTGCAGGAGGAAGGCCTTTCGTGTCCAGTTGGTTTGGCTTGGAAGTAGATAGGACCACTTATATGCCTTTCGAGCAAATGACTCTGTTGTATGAAACACAACCTTGATGTAGTATCAATGTACCTTTCCTTTTAAATCAATGAAAGTTCATTTTCTGCTCATCTGATTTTTGCTTTGCCTTTATTCTGAATTGACTCAACGGAGCCATGCGAAGCTAAGGACAATCCTTTCTGAATCAGGGACGAGCTTCCAGCGAAGCTAGCATAATTTTTTCGCGAAGTTCGGACTGTGCCTTTAGCGGAGCTATCGATATGTCGCGCTAAGTCAGCACTTGACTTGTGGCAGAGTTAGCCCTAAGCGGGGCTGCATCAACGCTTCTCGGGAAGGCGCTTTAGGCGCTTTTTCAAATTAATTTGAAACGACAGCCTGTACTCTTTTCGAGGCGTCGTTTCAGGCGATCATCGGCCTATAAAAGCCCGATCGGGCTGAGAGAGAAAGCATCACTTCTCTTTGAATTTTCCAGAGCATTTGACTCTTCTTCTTTTTCTTCTTCTTCGTTCAAAAGTTCAAGAACTTCCACAGTTGTTCAATGGCTCTCAAGAGACGAGCGGGAAAAGAGGTCGCAACCTCTGCAACGGAGGGTCCTTCTCCTCCTCCAGTCATTGAACGACCGATCGCCGGTAGGGATTTTTCCCTTTAAGAGAGAGATTGCCATTTCTCTCTTTAAGCCGATTTCTGGCTGTCTTTAAATGAATCAGGATGATCAATCATGATCTTTGTGATTTTAGGGAGTTCAATTCCCTGAATTTTCTTTAATTTCTTGATCGGGAATCCAAGAACTGAAGAGTTCTTCTTTAAGCTTCCAAGCGAAGCTATCTTTAGGCGGTTCACATCCTGTTGAATGACAGGATGCGAAGCTGTCCTTTGAAATTTGACAGAAAAGGACCGTAATACCCTTCTGACGAAGTTGGGGCTTTGTCGCATTCTGTTGTTCGAAGCTAAGCTTCTAGAGCGAAGCTAACACTTGGATATTTTATGCATCCTACCTTCGTGTGGGATGCAGAGTTACACTGCAGCTGCGAAGCTAAGCTTCAGGGTGAAGCTATCGTTAGGCCAGCTTCGCTCAGAGAGCGAGGCTATGCCTTAACAAAAATTGCATTTTTGTTTTAAGCCTTTGTTTGGCTGATGAACTAATCATAGTTTTTCTTTGTTCTTGCAGTGCACTACACTCTTGGTTCTTTGAACAGTCTATTTGGGACGGCCAGGGGATTAGACGGCAATGTTGGCCTGCAGTTCCAAGGGCAGGATTCTCTGTTCAGGGAGCGGAGCTCTCCTGCTCGAGACACGCTTATTTACGGTGGGGATCAATGCACCATGAGGAGCATCCTGACTACTGCTTCCCTTGAAGATTTTGACCGACGAATCTATCGGAAGCCTGACTTCATGTTTGGGGATGCGGTGCCAGACCATGATCGCCAGCTGCTAGCCGGAGAAGGGTAGTGGATTTTTCAATTGGATGGCAAGAAGTTCTATCTTCCCTCTAACAAGCGGCACTTTCCCTTGTCTTTCTTCCAATGCGTGCCGAAGGCTCGGAAGATGCAATGGCAAGTGAGTCAGAATACTGACTCCGTTCACATAGGGAAATTGATACTTCCTTCACCCGGTTACACAAGGGCGGGACCTCCTCGATGCATAATGGGTCTACACCCTGGGAATGTATCACGAGACATCCCAGTGGGAGAAAATCCTGTGGTGGCACAGACTTTTGGCAATCAATTCTTTAAAGTTCATGGGAATTACCCAGCCACCGATTTCAGGACTCCAGGGTGGATTCACCCTCCGAAGGCATGGTGGAGGGACTTGACTCTATATGTCCTTGCTCATTTCGAGGAGGATTTGGAGAGGCTGAATCTTTATGAGGCCGTCAGGGCGACCTGCTATGGCATTCAGATGAGCGTAGCGAACTTCTATGCCATCTTCGAGTTATACTGCCCGGCTACAAGGACTTTCTTCACCCCTATTGGCGAATTGGGCATGGCTCTGCACGAGATGTGGGAAGTCTCTGCTCTGCCTTTGGGATCTCTCCCAATAGAAGAATATTTCCCATGCGAGGCAGAATTGGCACTTCTGGAGAAGCAAGAGCCCGCCTTGTTTGAGACCTACCGGGAGTTAATGTGCCACTTGTACATTTGCTCCAACATGCATGGAAGCAGTAAAGGAACTTTATGCAGCTTGAAGAGCTGGGGAGAGTATTTGTTCCCCGATACGGAAAACACTCCTAAAGCGGCTCATTGTGAAGTCGCTGACGAAGACATCTTTAGCCGGTTGCAAAAGCATTCTCTAGGGGATCTAATTGTGGAAGAAGATGACGGCCCCTATGAGAACGGTGATATTCTTCAGAGTTTCCATCACCAGGATCGTCGGCCGATGTCCCGAAAGGCACTGCTGGCTGGTTTCTTGACAGTCTGGTTGAAGAGGTGCGTGGTACCATCTTCGTCGGGTGACGTCATTCATCCGACTGTCCTGCTGCCTGCTGTTCGTCTAGTCCATGGTCGTTCTCTGGGATTTCTTCCGGCCATGGTGTGTTATATTCAGAGAGGCCTTCGTGCATTGACGGAGGCTTTCTTTAGGCCACCAACGACGAAGCGGGAAAAGGGGACTGTTTTGCCCAGCGAGGGACCGAACCCCAGAATAGGTTTGCCGTATACATATTTGATGGCGTGGTTTGCCCTTCACTGTCCCTCCTTGATCGAAGCTGGAGAGGACCCCCCAGAAGGTGTTCGAATGGCGCTTCTCCGCCGATTCGAGGGATGTTCATGGCTGAGAACTTACGTGGCTGCGATCCGTAAGTTGCTGAATCGCTATGACGTCCATAGCCTTTTCCGCTGCTTCCCCTATATTCGGGATGTGGGCTATGGAGAGGAGTTCAAAGACTCAGGGAAAGGGCAGACATCATTGTGTCGGGGAATTTTTGAGTGGCTGGTTAGCATTCGACCCTCATATTTATTGTACAGAAGCGGGGACACCTGTTACTTGGAGCCTTATGTTCCAAGTCGGTTTGCCCGTCAGTTTGGATATGACCAACTGTACGTGGGTAACCCAAACCTCAGTCTGGCTTTCATGGGGAGCCTCATTGATGGAGCCCGTGCCTGGCGGTTCTTCATTGCTGGCTGTACCGAGGCGCGGCTATGCATGCCGCTAAGAACTCCGAACCTTTTAATAACCCTGGGATTCTGTCAGTGGTTTGCAACCTCAAACTCCACACCCACCGAATTCTCTATCAACTCTTCTGGTGTGAAGTTGATTTCTCAGCGGCTAAAGCGGAAGGTCACTGAGAAAGGTGAGGGTAAAAGGGTTCGCATCCCAGGCCTTGGGGATTTTATTGCTGTTGACGATAGTTAAGCCTCGGATGCAGAAAATCCTCGCTTCGAAGCGGAGACAGGTGCCGAGACTCCTGCAGCTGCTTCTGGCGTAGCGGGGATGGCCCCCACAGAACATGTAGAAGAAGTGGAGGAGGAGGATCCCGACGTCCACTTTAATCGAAAACGGAAGAGTGGATCTCGCAGGAAGCAGGTGGTGAAGAAACCCCGTCGCCAGGCCCCTACAGTTGTCGTAGAGGTCGAAGCATCTGCAGCGTTTCCTTCTCCTGCCCTGTTAGTAGTTGAATCATCGGTTCCCAAACCGACTACTGGCGAAGTCGCTCTGGACCCGGGTAAGATCAGCTTCGTCCTTGTAATATACTTTTTATGTGTTCGGGACAGCTTATTATTTGCTTTGTGATTCAGGCACCGAGGCGGTGAGAAGCCCGAGAGCTGAAGCTGTTGGAGAACAAGGGGAGCATTATGATCCCTTGTTTACTTATAAGGAGGGCGATGAGGCTGGCTTTTTCGCCGTCTCAGAAGAGTCCGGAGGTGACGCGGCTGATGTCGGTCCTTCGGGCGCCGGGACTTCGAAAGGAAGTTCCGAAGCTTCTAGCTCCTTTGAGTGGACCACGGAGGGTTCGGCAAGCGAAGGCGGGCTGGCCATTCGTGTTGACTCCGCCAAAGATTTTTCGATGGAGCCCGTAGAGACTGATGTAGCCGCCAAGACAATTGAGGCGACATTATCTTTTGGTATGGTTTTGACCTTTTGACTCTTGCTATTTGTTGTGCCTTGCCTAAACAAAGTCTTGTCGCAGGTGTTCTGCCTCTGGGTGCGTCGACTTCAAGAGAGCCCACCCGTCTTCCTGAGGGATCCAGGGGTGAAGTAAGCACTTCGACTGCGGCGGATGCTGCTGAGTTGGATGCTTTGTATGGTGACCTGCCCTCTTATCAGCCTGAACCAGTCAGAGGAACAAAGATTAAGGGGACGGTAGTCACGGAGGCAACCTCACTTCCAACTATATCAACGAGTGAGGTACCATCAGTTTCACCGGCGCCATCTATCTTGCCAGATGCGGAGCTGAGGGTGATTACTAGTCCTACTTTCCCAACACTGGTGGTTGAGCCAGCTCTTCCAGAAATAGTCACTAGTCCGACCTCGATTGTGGCTAGTGTACTAGTTTCAATGAGGACTCCGCCGAGATCACCGATGAGCTCTCATGTTGCTGCAGCCAGTGCTTCTACTATTCATTTCACAGTGGTGTCAATAAAGCCAGTGGAATCTTCAGGGGCTGCTTGTTTGCCAGGAGTGATTGAGGCCGAGAATGAATTCGTGGCTGAGCTAGTCGATAGCTTTTATAAGGGCTTGAAGCGATCCATCAATTTGATTTTGAAAGGCTCGACCACCTCATTCTCTACTCTAAAGGTGGTCCTCTCCTGAAGCATTGAGAGTATCCGAGACTTTGGAGGGGATGACCAGGTCGCTGCATTGGAACTTCTGGTGGACCAACTTGAGAGGGATGTAGACGAATGGCGCCGTCTTAGTCATTCAAACCTGGAGTCTTCAGTTAATGAGCAGCTTGCGCACTTTGTCGCTCAGATGCATGAAGCTTATCTTGCCGCTCAGGAAGCCACTAAGGCCATTTCTTCTGACTTGAAATCCTTGGAGACAAGGAAGGTGCTGGCCCAAAGGCCTTCCACCCTAGTTTTGATGATGATTAACTCATGTAGTTATGTTTACTAATAATCTTGTGATTTTAGTTTCAGATCATTAAGCAAGATATTAGTTGGTGATTGCTTCAAAAAGAGGAGTTTGGAAGCCTTCACTTGGTGATTCCGGTGCCCGAGCTTCAAGATTACTCCTTTGCACTCGGCGGATCACAGTTTGGGTTCGAGTCTACTTGAAGATGAAGATCGTCAAGAAGACTTAGGTATCCTAGTTTAGTTTAGGGTGTGTTTAGATTCAAATTGTAAAGATTAGAATAGTATGATATGCTCAAGTTCACAAAACACACACGTTTCATGGTTGGAATATTGGTTTTTCGTTGTTTAGTTTAACCGATATTTGTTTTCATGAATAGATTGATCAAAACAAGTTTAAATGGTTTATATGTATAATAGATGTATTCTAGTTATACATGCATGCTTAAACTTCCTATACAAACTTATTTTGACTATCCTATTCATGTATAGAAAAATTCAAGTTTGATAAAAATACATGTTTTGGTTTTTGGTAAAATGATAAGACACAAAAATAGTTTATATTGCTTGATAATTGAGTTGAAATTTTTATCACATGTTTATATATCAATGCAAAATGATAAAACTATTTTCGGGTATTTTTTACAAGACTTAAAAGAATTTTTAGAAATATTTTAACATGTGTTTTCTGCCAAGAACAGTGTCTGTCAGGCCAGGTCGGCCGACCGCATGGGTCGACCGAACCATAAGCCGGTCGACCCGTACGGTCGACCGACGTGCACAGAACCGTGCACGTCTGGCACGCATTGGGACGGTCGGCCGGGCGGCCGACCGGACCAGAGAGCTTTGCTCTCTGTTTATTTGGGTCGACCAGGTTGCCCCAATGGTCACATTTCTGACCATTGGCGGTCGGCCGGGCCGGCCGACCGGTAGCCTGTCAGGCTGACAGATCAACCTAATGGCCAGTTTTCTGATGGGGCTATAAATACCCCATCTCTTTGGCTATTTTGACAAGACTTTTGAAAAGAAAAATACCAGAGTTTGTTTTGTGTTTAAACAAGTTTTTAAAAGAGTTTATGTGCCAAAAAGATTTCCTCATTTAGACTTGTTTTGCCAATTTTCATGTTTTGGAGACATGGAAGTTGCCTTCTAGGTTTTGGTAACGGTTCCTAACTCCTAATTTTTATTTACATGCTTTTCATGATTATCATATATAGCATGTTTTATTGTTTATAGATTATTATGATAATGCCATGTTTATTAAATCCTTGACATACATGTTTAGTATTTTGAGACACCCATGTTTAATATGGATAAATTCTTTTGTGTTCTCACTATTTGGTTGCTATACGTATATCATAATTCTAATAACTTGTGGATATTCATAATAATCATGTTTATGTTCATCATGTTGATTTTTATCGTGTTTTGATGCTTCATGTGTTGATTACATGTTTAGATGTTAGTTTTCATTAAGACTAGGATTTATACTTGTGCATATAGTGGGCCACAAGTAAATCTATATATGTTTGAGTTTGATTGCTTATTTGAACCCAATAGATGCGCTAGTATAGTCTAGTTTTGATGATTTATGCATTTTAAACTTGTATTCCTAGTTTTGGATTTATTTTATGAGTTTTTCATTTCATGTATATGTTTATTTTGCCAAACCTTAAGATATACATGTATACCCTTTGAGTCATTGGCCTTTCATGCAAATCTATATATATGGACTCAATTGTGTTTGGGGATATGTATGTATACTTATTGTGTTGACAATTCATACATATACCTCGAAATGAAATTTGTTTTGGTGAAAATTTAGTTTTTCTTGATTTCGTGTTTATTTGTTTAACTTCATGTATATGTCTATTTTATCCAAATTATTATTATACATATACATCCTTTTTGAGTCACGTGCCTTAATGCATATATTTTGTGGACTCGTTGTGTTTGGATATGTATGTATACTTTAGTTTGTATAGGACATACATATACCTTGAAGATTAAATAAGTTTTTGATGATTTTCTTGTTTTAAAGGAATATTGAGCTTAATGTCCATCCTTCATGATTATGATCTTCACATTGTATTTATACACTCACATTTATTGTTTACTCATGTGTTTGTTTTCATAAGACATATTTATGCTTAATTGATTATGAGTGTTGACTATTTTGTGAATTTCAAGTTTTCATGAATAATATTTTTGTTTTATTCCTTACTTGAAGGATTTCGTACTAGTTTTCAAAATTTTCATATAACTAGTTACGGTATTCTTCATTTTTGTAGAGTTTTTCAAACAAAGCTTATTTTCAAATCTATTTTTGAAAACCCCTACCTTCGATGGGAGGTTGGATGGGAGATCATGTTTATGTATGCTTTAAAATGAAAATCATTTAAAACTTGAACCATGATTGGGAGGCTAAGTAGTATGAGATATACACTTGATCTTATTATTATTTCAATTGGTATCATTGAATTCTTTCAATTGGTATCAATTTTGACCTTTCTTGTATACACATATATGTTTGTATGTATGTATATTTCAATTCCAAGAATATCAATTTCTATTGGTATCTATTTTTCATACATATATATGGTTTGTGTTTATGCTAAGCTTGAGCTTCAATTTTGTTTTAATTGATTATTTTTAAATTGGTATCAAGCTTACGCATTATTTTAGTTGGTATTTCATAAAGGGGAAAAAATTTTGATTTTGTCTTTCAATTGGTATTTGATTCCCACTCCCTTACTTTATGATTGAAAATTTCAAATTGGTATCATATGTTCAAAATGAAAAATATTTACAATTGGTATCAAAATTTTTGTTTAGACATTCAAAATTTATTATGTTTAATTTCAATTGGTATCAAGATTTTCATGTATTTTGCTTAAAATTGGTATCAATATTTTTTTGTTTGTTTCCTTTCAATTAGTATCAAGATGTTATTCTTTGACATATTTTCACTTGATATCTTAATTGATTGTCACCCCTAATTGGTTTTGTTTTTGTTTTAGACAAAAAGGGGAGAAAAATTTATTGTTTTAGTTTTGCTTTTACCCTTTATTGATTCTTTGTATTAAAAAGGGTGAGAAGATTATGTTTTGTTTTGATTGTTTACCCCTTTGTTGATGATTGACAAAAAGGGGGAGAAAGATTTTGAGTTTGATTGAGTTTTATATATGCATGTTTGTGTTTTGCATATATTAAGTTTAATTTAGTTTAATTTTAATTGGTATCTAGAGCATGTTTTGTTTTTTAAACATTTCATTGGTATCTAGAACCTTTTATTGTTTATGCATATCCATGCATTCATAAGAGCCTTCATTGCATATTCATTATATTTATTTGTTTATGCATGAGTTAAGGGGGAGCTTCTTTGAAGCTTAACTTTAATCCATGCATATATAACTCCATGAGTTTTGTCATCATCAAAAAGGGGAGATTGTTGGCCCAAAGGCCTTCCACCCTAGTTTTGATGATGATTAACTCATGTAGTTATGTTTACTAATAATCTTGTGATTTTAGTTTCAGATCATTAAGCAAGATATTAGTTGGTGATTGCTTCAAAAAGAGGAGTTTGGAAGCCTTCACTTGGTGATTCCGGTGCCCGAGCTTCAAGATTACTCCTTTGCACTCGGCGGATCACGGTTTGGGATCGAGTCTACTTGAAGATGAAGATCGTCAAGAAGACTTAGGTATCCTAGTTTAGTTTAGAGTGTGTTTAAATCCAAATTGTAAAGATTAGAATAGTATGATATGCTCAAGTTCACAAAACACACACGTTTCATGGTTGGAATATTGGTTTTTCGGTGTTTAGTTTAACTGATATTTGTTTTCATGAATAGATTGATCAAAACAAGTTTAAATGGTTTATATGTATAATAGATGTATTCTAGTTATACATGCATGCTTAAACTTCCTATACAAACTTATTTTGACTATCCTATTCATGTATAGAAAAATCCAAGTTTGATAAAAATACATGTTTTGGTTTTTGGTAAAAATGATAAGACATAAAAATAGTTCATATTGCTTGATAATTGAGTTGAAATTTTTATCACATGTTTATATATCAATGCAAAATGATAAAACTATTTTTGGGTATTTTTTACAAGACTTAAAAGAATTTTTAGAAATATTTTAACATGTGTTTTCTGCCCAGAACAGTGTCTGCCAGGCCAGGTCGGCCGACCGCATGGGTCGACCGAACCATAAGCCGGTCGACCCGTACGGTCGACCGACTTGCACAGAACCGTGCACGTCTGGCACGCATTGGGACGGTCGGCCGGGCGGCCGACCGGACCAGAGAGCTCTGCTCTCTGTTTATTTGGGTTGACCGGGCGGTCGACCGGGTTGCCCCAACGGTCACATTTCTGACCGTTGGTGGTCGGCCGGGCCGGCCGACCGGTAGCCTGTCAGGCTGACAGTCAGCCTAACGGCTAGTTTTCTGATGGGGCTATAAATACCCCATCTCTTTGGCTATTTTGACAAGACTTTTGAAAAGAAAAATACCAGAGTTTGTTTTGTGTTTAAACAAGTTTTTAAAAGAGTTTATGTGCCAAAAAGATTTCCTCATTTATACTTGTTTTGCCAATTTTCATGTTTTGGAGACATGGAAGTTGCCTTCTAGGTTTTAGTAACGATTCCTAACTCCTACTTTTTATTTACATGCTTTTCATGATTATCATATATAGCATGTTTTATTGTTTATAGATTATTATGATAATGTCATGTTTATTAAATCCTTGACATACATGTTTAGTATTTTGAGACACCCATGTTTAATATGGATAAATTCTTTTGTGTTCTCACTATTTGGTTGATATTGCGTGTATCATAGTTCTAATAACATGTGGATATTCATAATAATCATGTTTATGTTCATCATGTTGATTTTTATCGTGTTTTGATGCTTCATGTGTTGATTACATGTTTAGATGTTAGTTTTCATTAAGACTAGGATTTATGCTTGTGCATATAGTGGGCCACAAATAAATCTATATATGTTTGAGCTTGATTGCTTATTTGAACCCATTAGATGTGCTAGTATAGTCTAGTTTTGATGATTCATGCATTTTAAACTTGTATTCCTAGTTTTGGATTTGTTTTATGAGTTTTTCATTTCATGTATATGTTTATTTTGCCAAACCTTAAGATATACATGTATACCCTTTGAGTCATTTGCCTTTCATGCAAATCTGTATATTTGGACTCAATTGTGTTTGGGGATATGTATGTATACTTATTGTGTTGACAATTCATACATATACCTCGAAATGAAATTTGTTTTGGTGAAAATTTAATTTTTCTTGATTTCGTGTTTACTTGTTTAACTTCATGTATATGTCTATTTTATCCAAATTATTATTATACATATACATCCTTTTTGAGCCACGTGCCTTAATGCATATATTTTGTGGACTCGTTGTGTTTGGATATGTATGTATACTTTAGTTTGTATAGGACATACATATACCTTGAAGATTAAATAAGTTTTTGATGATTTTCTTGTTTTAAAGGAATATTGAGCTTAATGTCCATCCTTCATGATTATGATCTTCACATTGTATTTATACACTCACATTTATTGTTTACTCATGTGTTTGTTTTCATGAGACATATTTATGCTTAATTTATTATTAGTGTTGACTATTTTGTGAATTTCATGTTTTCATGAATAATATTTTGTTTTATTCCTTACTTGAAGGATTTCGTACTAGTTTTCAAAATTTTCAAATAACTAGTTACAGTATTCTTCATTTTGGTAGAGTTTTTCAAACAAAGCTTATTTTCAAATCTATTTTTGAAAACCCCTACCTTCGATGGGAGGTTGGATGGGAGATCATGTTTATGTATGCTTTAAAATGAAAATCATTTAAAACTTGAACCATGATTGGGAGGCTAGGTAATATGAGATATACACTTGATCTTATTGTTATTTCAATTGGTATCATTGAATTCTTTCAATTGGTATCAATTTTGACCTTTCTTGTATACTCATATATGTTTGTATGTATGTATGTTTCAATTCCAAGAATATCAATTTCTATTGGTATCTATTTTTCATACATATATATGGTTTGTGTTTATGCTAAGCTTGAGCTTCAATTTTGTTTTAATTGATTATTTTTAAATTGGTATCAAGCCTACGCATTATTTTAGTTGGTATTTCATAAAGGGGGAGAAAATTTGATTTTGTCTTTCAATTGGTATTTGATTCCCACTCCCTTACTTTATGATTGAAAATTTCAAATTGGTATCATATGTTCAAAATGAAAAATATTTACAATTGGTATCAAAATTTTTGTTTAGA
This sequence comes from Agave tequilana, assembly GCA_038442645.1. Taxonomy (NCBI): domain Eukaryota; kingdom Viridiplantae; phylum Streptophyta; class Magnoliopsida; order Asparagales; family Asparagaceae; genus Agave; species Agave tequilana. The sequence continues at coordinate 62,947 of JAVJIF010032243.1, read as the reverse complement.
CATTCAAAATTTATTATGTTTAATTTCAATTGGTATCAAGATTTTCATGTGTTTTGCTTAAAATTGGTATCAATATTTTTTGTTTGTTTCCTTTTAATTGGTATCAAGATGCTATTCTTTGACATATTTTCACTTGATATCTTAATTGATTGACACCCCTAATTGGTTTTGTTTTTTTTTAGACAAAAGGGGGAGAAAAATTTATTGTTTTAGTTTTGCTTTTACCCTTTATTGATTCTTTGTATTAAAAAGGGTGAGAAGATTATGTTTTGTTTTGATTGTTTACCCCTTTGTTGATGATTGACAAAAAGGTGGAGAAAGATTTTGGGTTTGATTGAGTTTTATATATGCATGTTTGTGTTTTGCATATATTAAGTTTAATTTAGTTTAATTTTAATTGGTATCTAGAGCATGTTTTGTTTTTTAAACATTTCATTGGTATCTAGAACCTTTTATTGTTTATGCATATCCATGCATTCATAAGAGCCTTCATTGCATATTCATTATGTTTATTTGTTTATGCATGAGTTAAGGGGGAGCTTCTTTGAAGCTTAACTTTAATCCATGCATATATAACTCCATGAGTTTTGTCATCATCAAAAAGGGGGAGATTGTTGGCCCAAAGGCCTTCCACCCTAGTTTTCATGATGATTAACTCACGTAGTTATGTTTACTAATAATCTTGTGATTTTAGTTTCAGATCATTAAGCAAGATATTAGTTGGTGATTGCTTCAAAAAAGAGGAGTTTGGAAGCCTTCACTTGGTGATTCCGGTGCCCGAGCTTCAAGATTACTCCTTTGCACTCGGCGGATCACGGTTTGGGATCGAGTCTACTTGAAGATGAAGATCGTCAAGAAGACTTAGGTATCCTAGTTTAGTTTAGGGTGTGTTTAGATCCAAATTGTAAAGATTAGAATAGTATGATATGCTCAAGTTCACAAAACACACACGTTTCATGGTTGGAATATTGGTTTTTCGGTGTTTAGTTTAACCGATATTTGTTTTCATGAATAGATTGATCAAAACAAGTTTAAATGGTTTATATGTATAATAAATGTATTCTAGTTATACATGCATGCTTAAACTTCCTATACAAACTTATTTTGACTATCCTATTCATGTATAGAAAAATCCAAGTTTGATAAAAATACATGTTTTGATTTTTGGTAAAAATGATAAGACACAAAAATAGTTCATATTGCTTGATAATTGAGTTGAAATTTTTATCACATGTTTATATATCAATGCAAAATGATAAAACTATTTTTGGGTATTTTTTACAAGACTTAAAAGAATTTTTAGAAATATTTTAACATGTGTTATCTGCCCAGAACAGTGTCTGTCAGGCCAGGTCGGCCGACCGCATGGGTCGACCGAACCATAAGCCGGTCGACCCGTACGGTCGACCGACGTGCACAGAACCGTGCACGTCTGGCACGCATTGGGAGGTCGGTCGGGCGGCCGACCGGACCAGAGAGCTCTGCTCTCTGTTTATTTGGGTCGACCGGCGGTCGACCGGGTTGCCCCAACGGTCACATTTCTGACCGTTGGCGGTCGGCCGGGCGGCCGACTGTAGCCTGTCAGGCTGACAGATCAGCCTAACGGCTAGTTTTCTGATGGGGCTATAAATACCCCATCTCTTTGGCTATTTTGACAAGACTTTTGAAAAGAAAAATACCAGAGTTTGTTTTGTGTTTAAACAAGTTTTTAAAAGAGTTTATGTGCCAAAAAGATTTCATCTTTATTGTTTTTCAAGGGTTTTGGAAAATCAAAGAAAATAGGAATTTGGGATATTTGTATTGGTTTTCATTCTCTATCTTTTACAAGAGTTTTCCCAAGTATTTTCTTTGTTACTTGATTTCCAAAAACACCTTGATATCCACTTGAGCTATATCTTCTATCCTATTCTATTAGGATCTTTGTTTTTGGTGGAAAAGAGAGTTTGTGGTCTTTGGAACCACTTGTTGTAAAAACCCTCATTTGTTGGTTGCTCCCTCTTTGGTAGAGGTTGAGGTTGTTGTATTGGGTTGGTGTTTGCTCCCTCTTTGGTAGAGGCTAAGGCTTGTGGTTTGCTCCCTCTAGTGAGAGGTGGAGTTTGGTTTGTAACCCTCTTCGGTAGAGGTGTTGGTTGTTGTTGTATTGGCTACGGGCCTACCCCTCGGTTGTGAGGCGGTGTTTGAGAGAGGAGTTCGGTACTCCCTTTGTTGTAACAAATCCTCCTCGGTGGAGGCTCCCTCGATGGGAGATAGTGGATTGGAAATCCTTCACGGTGGTGAAGGCGGGGATGTAGAGCTAGGGGCTCGAACCTCGAAACATATCTTGTTGTTAGCGTTTGATCCATTGTCTCTCAACTCTCTCTCTCTTTCATTTGTGCAAAGCATCATTCTTCATTCATATCATTCATTGCTTGTGTTGTGCCTTGCATATTTCATATTGCTATATCTTGTATATGCTTAGTTGTTTGTGTGTGCCTCACTTATACTTAACCACAAGAGCTTCACATAGCACCTCAACCTATTCAAGGGGAATCAAGAGGAGTTAGTCCAGAGCCCTTCACGAGGAATTCGGCTACACTTGTGTGTTGTAATAAGTGTATTGCAAAATTTGCATTAGCTTCCGCATTTAGCGCATTTAGTTCCTAGATTAGCATTATCACCTATTCACCCCCCTCTAGGTGATTTACAATTGGCATCAGGGCACTTTCAGAAGGTAGAGCTCAGGGACGTCATAGATACTTCTAGCAGTGCTCTTCTTGATGCTGAAGATAAAGTTGAAAAGGCCAAGGAGATGATCAAGAAGGCTAATCTTCTTTTATCCAAGGCTGAACCAGTGCGTCTTGAAGAGACTGCGCGGCTTGAGCAGCTTAAGGCTCAGAGTGACGAACTCTCGCGGCAGGAGTCAGCTCAGAGGGCAACCTTGGTTGAGGTTGAAGCTCGCTTGGCTCAGACGGCGAGTTTTAATGAGGTTGAAATAAGGTCGCAGGCGCTCGTCAGGGCTGCTAATGATAGGAAGACAAGGCTGGCCTTTCTTGAAGAACGGATCAGATCTTATGACGCACACTCATAGCTTGTAATATATGTGCCTTCATGTATCCCTTCTTCTCGGACTCAATAAAAATAATTTTGTTTTGACTCCACTGTCGTGTTTCCAACTTGTTTTATCTTTTGAATTGTCGCTTTCAAGTTGCATTGCAGCCATTTGATAAAATAGTCCTTACTGGATTGAATAATGAGACTTGGCTATCTGCCGGTTCAGAGGTCACAATGACGTAATCGGTTGAGAAGCCACCAAGCTCGAAAGTAGTCCCTGTCGGACTAAAAAAAAAGGTGAGACTTGGCTATCTGCCGGTTCAGAGGTCGCAATGACATAAACAGTTGAGAAAGCTCGAAATAGTCCTTGTCGAACTAAAAGGTGAGACCTTTCTTTTGTAAATGTCAACAGGCTCGAAATTGAGACTTGTCTTTTGTAAATGTCAACAAGCTCGAAATTGAGACTTGGCTATCTGCCGGTTCAGAGGTCGCAATGACATAACCAGTTGAGAAGCCACCAAGCTCAAAAGTTACTCCTTGACGGACTAAAAGGTGAGACCTGTCTTTTGTAAATGTCAACATGCTCAAAATTAAGACTTGTCTTTTGTAAATGTCAACAAGCTTGAAATTGATACTTGGCTATCTGCCGGTTCAGAGGTCGCAATGACATAACCAGTTGAGAAGCCACCAAGCTCAAAAGTTAGTCCTTGATGGACTAAAAGGTGAGACCTGTCTTTTGTAAATGTCAACAGGCTTGAAATTGAGACTTGGCTATCTGCCGGTTCAGAGGTCGCAATGACATAACCGGTTGAGAAGCCACCAAGCTCAAAAGTTTTGATGGAATTTCAGAAAAGGTCCCATTTTCACAGGGAGAAACGAGGAAATCACTGTCATAGGTTTAATGTTAACGTAGCAGCGAAATGGACGGAGAGATTTGTATATGTGGCCTTACCATTCTATCGGTGAGAATTGGTAAGTGATTTTGGAGAGGGAATCAAATGGGAACAGGTCCCTTAGGATTTTTAGCAAATCCCCAACTGTCAACGGGTTTGATATGTCTTTACCAACTACCATTTGAGTTGGGCTAGCCATGCTATACCCCTCAGCATGATGAGTTATCGAGGACTTATGTTGGGCTTATAGGCCAACATTTTCCTCTATCCTTAACCGTTAAAGGTGTTGGATCATTTGGTTAGCGTATATGTAACCTTGATTTTCCTTTGGGAGAACCAGTGTATGACCAAGTTCCTACTGGTTTATGGTTGTATGACCTCATTTGGAGGAAGAGAGAGGCTCTCTATGCGTGTACCTTGGATTTGAAGGTCTTAATCAGAGGTGTAATGTTAACTTGATCATGAGAAGGATTCTTAATCAAGGATAATACTTCTTTAAGAACTTGTCATTGATCGGCATCATGAGTAAATCGCCATCTGAAGTCATAAGGCGGTATGCTCCGTTTGAATAGACTGTTTTTATTACAAACGGTCCTTCCCATTTAGGCTAAAATTTGCCTTTGGTTATGTGCGTCATGATCATCGATCGTCTGACGGTTTAAACCAAATCTCCTTTCTGGAAGACTCTTTGTTTGACCTTCTTATTGAAGGATTTTGAGATTCGAGCTGATACAACTCGATGTGTTGCTGAGCTTATAGTCGCTTCTCATCTAGGGCTTCGAGCTCTTGAAGGCGCAACCGATCATTGTCCTCTGATGTGATCTTAGTCATTAAAGCGATTCGTAATGACGGCATCTGGATCTCCAATGGTATGACTGCTTCACACCCGTATACCAGGGAGAAAGGCATATTGCCTGTCGGGGTCCGAACCGTGGTTCGGTAGGCCCAAAGACATTCACCAAGCTTTTCATTCCAATCTCGCTTATTCGAGGAGACGAACTTCTTGAGCAACTTGATGACTGTTTTGTTGAATGCTTCTGCCAAGCTATTAGCGGCGGGATTATTGGTGGTTGAAGCCACATTCTGAATTTAGTATTTGTCGCAGAACTGATAGAATACCTGGCTTATGAATTGAGGACCATTGTCATGGATGATCCGCCTTGGGACACCAAATCGATGGATGACATGGTGTTTGATGAAGTTAACCACATTAGAGGTTTTGACTTCAACCAGTGGTATAGCTTCTGCCTACTTTGAAAAGTAATCGGTTATTGCCAGATAAACCGGTGTCCTTTTGTCGAAGAGGGGCTGATTGGCCCTGCGACATCGATTCCCCATGCTTCAAATGGCCATGAAGCAACAGTTGGGTGGAGCAACTCTGAGGGCTGGCATATGAAGTCCGCATGAATCTGGCATGCTTTACACCTCCGTGCATATTGGATGGCATCGGCTATCATGGTTGGCCAATAATATTCAAGCCTATGCAATCTGTCTTTAAGTTTTGGACCTGGCTGATGAGCTCCGCAAATGTCGTCGTGTGCTTCTTTAAGCACTTCCTGCGCCTCTGAATTGGAAAGGCAACGGAGGAGGACATCGTCATATGAACGACGATAAAGTGTCTTCAGAGTTGGATCGTAGTAGAAACGGAGAGACCTTCGTCTGATGGATGCCGCTTCTTTAGGATCGTCTGGCAGCAGACCATGTAAGGAATAGTCGATGAGAGGAAATCGCCAATCTCTCGGCTCAAGATCCGTGGAGACATTATAGACTTCTCGGGTTCTTAACATATGCTTAGAGCATACAAGGTGTCGAGTTGCCACTGTGAGGTGATACTCGGTGTCGACCGGTAAGGCTAATATTGTTGCTAATGCAGCAAGAGCATCTGCCTTGGTATTTTGAGATCGAGACACGTGCCCGATATAGAAACCATCAAACAGATTAGCCAATTCGATGGTTGTATAGTAATAAGGCACCAAGTCTTCGTGGCGGACCTCATTTTCGCCTTTAACTTGATTGATAATCAGTTTCGAATCGCCGTAGGCTTCGAGGTAGCGTATCCCCATTCCATGGGCGAGCTGAAGGCCAATGAGCAGAGCATTATATTTCGCTACATTGTTGGAGCATGATTCCATCAGAGAGAATGCTCTAGGAAGGACGTGATTCTGTGGAGAGATAAACACAACCCCTACGCCGGCGATGATCCTGCCCTTAGGACCTATTCGAGATGCTCCATCGAAGAACATCTGCCAAACTTCATCCTCTGAAGTTACATTAGAGTCGAAGACTTCATCTGGAATATCTTCGTGAAGTTTTGAGTTCTCCGGGACTGGATGAGCAGCCAAGAACTCTGCAAGGGCCTGGCCTTTAACCGCCTTTTGAGGGACAAAGATCATGTCGTATTGAGACAAAAGGAGTGCCCATTTAGCCAATCTTGAATTCAGTGATCCTGGCTTCGTCATGAGAAGACGCAAAGGATTCACTCTGGAGATGACATGTATGGTTTGGTCGACCAAATAATGTCGTGTCTTCTGAACGGCAAAGACAAGGGCTAAACACTCCTTCTCGATAGGGTTATAGCGAGATTCCGCTCCTATTAGAGTCCTGCTCAGATAATAAATAGCCTGCTCGTGACCATTGTCATCCTTTTGAGTAAGGAGGGCACCAAGAGAATGGTCCATAGCTTTCACATAAAGCAAGAATGGTTTTCCTGCTGTGGGGGCCACCAAGACTGGAGGTTTTGTGAGAATCTCTTGATGTCTTCATAAGCTTCCTGACAAGCTTGATCCCATATGAAGGAAGCACCATTTCATGCACCAAGACTTCGCCTAAGCCTGGGCTGTAAACTGGATCTGGGGGGCTGTAAGTGTCGTTGGATGCTTGTCTTCCCCTGCGCAGCTCTCGTCCTCTTCCGGTCATATTGACGGATGCAGAGGGTAGATCTGCGATACGCTTCTTTTATGATATTTCACTAGGGCTTGCACCGACAGCCGATCAAAAACTGATCGTCGACCTGGAGAAGTGGCGAGGATTGGTCCTAGCCGGCAATAGACTAAGTGGACTATCACCAGCCAACATCCCACTTGTTGACAACAGGAGGAAGTAGTTTGGAAAGATTTGACTTCCATTTGCTTGTCAAGAATTCCCAGACCCAGTTGGGCCTAAATGATCCAGCGCAGAGGCTCTATTGGATCGCGCATAGGACGATGTCCTGCTCCTTTTATCACCGCAGAGGGGATTAGCACTGCATAGTGTTTCAGCTCTAGCTTCGCGGCTAAGAACCTTGGAAACGCCCTTGGGCGCTGAAGCTGCATAAGCAACGCTATCAGCACTTAGGAACAATCCCTTAGCTCCGCCACAAAGCGTGAGCTTAGCGCTTGATGAACTGGAGGGCGGAGCACGTTGTGGTGCTTTATCTGCTGTGCTGCTGCGAAGGCGAATGGCCTTAGCTAATGCTTCAGTTCTAACCTCGAGGCTAAAAGCTTTGGAAACGCCCTTGGGCACTGAAGCTACATAAGCAACGCTATCAGCACTTAGGGACAATCCCTTAACTCCGCTACGAAGAGCGAACGAAGCACACTATTGTGCTTTGACTTGGGCTTCGCAACTATGGATGCCGCGCGTACGCTGTGGTACAGTAGCCGCGCGAGGCTCTACTGATCTTGAATTGGGCGAAGGTACTGTCGCCCTTGTATCTTCGCGGTTAACAACATTGTTGGAGCAGGTAGGCATCTTGCCTTTTTCTTCGTGCGAGAGGCGCACTTCTGACGTAGCTACGCCTGAGGCTTTGCCCAGAGCCTTCTATTTTGGCCTCCACATCTGCTTTGACAAGGGAGACTTAGGTTCGCAAGGAACCTTACTAGCCACATGCGAGGCTGAGGGGTGTTGGCAGAATTCTGCTCCGGGTTTCTGTTCTGAAATCTTGGCCATGGAGACCTTTCTATGCTTCCGTGCATGAAGCATTAGACCACCCCCAGAGAGGACTTCTTTAAATTTTCCTTGGTCGAAGTGAACGACCAGGTTCTCGAAAGTAATAGGCCTGCACTGCGGGCCTGCTTCCTTGTTGTGCCAGAGAACCGCAGTAGGCTCACAGGGAGCCTTATCTGTCTCCGCAGAGACTTGCATTGAAGATTTAGCCAGAGAGGTTCTGGCTGCACCGGCTTTCCCGAATTCAGAGATCGATCCGAAGGTCTGTTCGTCGCATTGCGACACTTGATTCTCAGCAATGGAGAATTCAATCCCCAGCAGAGCCGCCATCTTGTTTTTCATTGATTTGCAAAGGGGAAAAACTTACAAAAAAGTGTCGAGGAGCTAAATTACAAGTAACACAAAGGATACAAGTAGATCTCCTCTGAGATTCTGGAGAAGTGTGCTGATAGGAGTCTAGTCAGCGCTCGACCACTTTGTCCCTTTGACGATGAGAGCGATGAGATTCCCTTCTCGCCTGGTTCCGGGAATCGGAGAACAGAAGGTTGGTAGAACGCTCTTGTTACTTCTCAAAACTGCCTTCACTTAGGAATTCCTTCTCGCCTGGTTCCAGAGATTCCTTGAGAAGAGGGAGGTATTAGGGTATCAGCACCCTGATTAGAGAAGCAGCTCTCTAAAAGTCTCTGAATTCAAGAGAATATATCTCTATTTGTACGCGCGGTGCGTCCTCTGAGAAGTCTGCCGTATCTCTGGAGCGTTCCCCTGTGTCCTCTCCTTGTGCCCCCGGTTGGCTATTTGTAGGGAGAGCAGGGGTATAATCGTCCCTTGAAAATATAGAAACAGATTGAATCAAATCTATTTAAATCTGGAAAGTAGCCTTGCTGCGAGGCTAGAATCAGATTCTACGAAGCTAGAAATAGCAGGTCGGTTGATCCACTTGATCTGTTTTGATCCTTTCCATATAGTTGGAGGATTTCCCTTGATCCTCTTACTCGTTTTAGGAGAGTCAATAGATTATGGCAATCAACTGCCAAATTTGATCTCAGATTAGATCTTGATTGGATTTGATCTCAATCCTAATTAGATTTGATCTCATCTAGAGATTTAATTGGTCAAAGATTGACCATAGCAGACCCACAGCGGCGCACCCGCGTCGAGTTCACAGCGGAGCAGTTTTCCATTATGTTTGCAAAGGGGGAAAACTTACAAAAAGGAGTTTGAGAAGCTAAATAACAAGTATTCTTAAAAAGATTACAAGTAGATCTCCTCAGAGATTCTGGAGAAGTGTGCCGATAGGAGTCTGGTCAGCGCGCGACCACTTTGTCCCTTTGACGATGCGAGCGATGAGATTCCCTTCTCGCCTGGTTTGAGGAATCAGAGAACAAAAGGTTGGTAGAACCCTCTTGCTGCTTCTCAAAATCGCCTTCAATAAGGAATTCCTTCTCGCCTGGTTCTGGAGATTCCTTGAGAAGAAGGACGATGTTAGGGTATCAACACCCTGGATAGAGAAAGCAATTCTCTAAAAGGTCTCTGAATTCGAGAGCGCACGGTGCGTTATGAAGAAGCCTCTACTTGTGGAGTCCTCTTGTATGCATCTCCCTCTCCTCCTTGTGCCCCTGGTGGGCTATGAAAAACACCTAGAGGGGGGGTGAATAGGTGTGAATGCTAATCTAATGATCTTTTTAAACTTTAATAAAATGAGTGATGCAACGATCTCTCAAAACACGACTAAGAGCCGAATACCCTTGCGAGGTTCTGAACTCCTTCCTCCCAATTCCCCTAGATATGGGTTAGAGGTGCGCAATGCAACCGTGTTGTATTGAGGTGTGATCGATCAATGCCAAGTATGATGATGAAAATGAAATGCCTACAATGTAATACAACAAGTATAGCAAGTAAAGTAAACAAGACAAGATTGCACAAGTAGAGGGTTAGTTCTCAAGCAAGTAATTCAAGACAATATAAAGCAAGAGAAATTGAAAGCAAGAATAACGCAAAGGCAATCGCAAACAAGATGATTTGTTTCGAGGTTCGAGCACACTTGCTCTAGTCCCCGCCTTCACCTCCGTGAAGGGTTTCCACTATCCACCGAGGATGCCTTTTCAATTGGTCTACCGAAGACCGAGCACCGAGCTCCACCGAGTACAAAGGACCTCTACCGAAGAGGTTGCTCCACAAGAAGGAATTTACAAGAACAAAGTGATCACAACTTGATCACTACACTTTTTCTCAATCTCTTTTACAAACACTATCACTTCAATTACAACTTCACTATAGAATGATTATAGGATTTTTGGCTCTATGAAGTGTGGTGAGAAAACTTCAGTTGTAGAGTGATATAGAGAATCAAACACAACTGAAAAACAATCTTGAAAGAGTAGGAATTGAAAGCTTTAAACAATTTTTCTTTTCTCTTTTGAAAACAACAAAACTTGAGGATTTTTCTAAGTGATATGAAGGAGAGACTTCTCCTCTATTTATAGGGTTGAAAATAAGTTAAAAACATTTTCTTTACACCTAATTCAACCTGCAAAAGCACCCCAACAACTCTCCAAAAATCTGTTAAAGCAGAAAAAGAAAACAGTTTTTCAGAAAATTCTAAAGAGGAAAGAGCCGTTGCTAAGTTGCAGGCTTGGCGGTCGACCGGTCCGGTCGACCGCCAGCCTAGCTGGAAGTAGCCGTTGGCTCCCGGTCGACCGGTCCGGTCGACCGACCCAAAAGGAGGAAACACAGTTTCCTTCTTCCGGTCGACCGGTCCGGTCGACCGAAAATTCCCGAGAGCAGAATGCTCTCTGTCGGTCGACCGGTCCGGTCGACCGACGGACATGCACAAACAGTGCATGTCCAGACACAGCACCGGTCGACCGGGCCGGTCGACCGATGTTGCCTGAAACTGAAAAACTGGACTGTTTTGAAGATGGAATTTTGTATACTTATTTTAAAAATACATATAGCTAAGTATTATGCAGAAAATAGTTTATACACATGTTTTAAACAAGATTTTTAAGATATACAGCTTTGGTACATGTATATATAAACTAAGGCATAAAACTTAGAAATAATCATTTTCAAAACATAGGAAATATTTGAAACAAGTGTGTGTGCAAATCCTAGAGCCAAATTTCCTATATTCAAACTTTAACAATCTAAACTTACAAACTTTCTAAAAGACTTCAAGGCTATTCTTCAAGGTGGGCTATCTTCACTTGATCTTCAATATTGCAACTTGAGCCCAAATTGAATTGTCTTGAGTCCAAAAACCTTGTATTTGAGTGAGAGTACTTCTAGTATGATAATAAACCTGAAACACACTTAAACAACAATTGTTATTAGTACAAATAACTAATATGTTTTGTAATCATCAAAATACACTAAACAAGGGTGATTGTAACCTTGGGCCAACAATCTCCCCCTTTTTGATGATGACAAAACATATAAGTTATTGAAACAAATAAAGGAGGAAAAGCTTGGAAAGCTCCCCCTCAAACAATGCTATGTATTTATCATGAATATGAAAAGCTATGTAAGCATACATAAAGCATTTAACAAACACAATAGTTTTTGTCCAAAAACTTAAATAAAGGAGGAAAAGCTTGGAAAGCTCCCCCTCAAACAATGCTATGTATTTATCATGAATATGAAAAGCTATGTAAGCATACATAAAGCATTTAACAAACACAATAGTTTTTGTCCAAAAACTTAAATAAACACAAACTTCCTTTTCTTCATAAAACTCAAATAATATCAAAACTAAATATCAAACTAAACTTATTCTCCCCCTTTTTGTCATACATCAAAAAGGGTTAAAACAAAACAATTGAAAAAAAAATTTTAATTTTAAGAATCCATAATACAAACATTCAACTCACCACAAATAAATGAAAATCTAGCATAGTCTAAAGGTTTAGTAAAAATATCGGCAAGTTGAAAATCGGTAGAAACATAATCAATATCAATATCACCTTTCTCATAATGATCTCTAAGAAAGTGATACCTAATGTCAATGTGTTTGGTTTTACTATGTTGATTTGCATTCTTTGTCATGTGAATAGTACTAGTATTATCACAAAATATTTTAACATGATCAAAGTGTAAATCATAGTCAAGGAGAGTATGTTTCATCCAAAGAACTTGTGCACAACAAGCTCCGGCTGCAACATACTCCGCCTCGGCGGTTGATAGGGCTACCGAATTTTGCTTTTTGGAAGACCAAGATACAAGACAATTACCTAAGAATTGACATGTTCCACTTGTGCTCTTCCTATCTACCCTACAACCCGCATAGTCGGCATCCGAAAAACTCTTCATTTCAAATAATCCGGTTTTAGGATACCACAAACCCATTTCAATAGTGCCCTTAAGGTATCTAATTATGCGTTTAACCGCAATTATGTGAGACTCTTTAGGACAAGATTGAAAACGTGCGCAAAGACAAACGGAAAACATAATATCCGGCCTACTAGCCGTTAAATAAAGCAAACTACCAATCATGCTTCTATAAAGTTTAATGTCTACACTTTTACCTTGTTCATCCTTGTCAAGCTTTGTAGTTATTGCCATGGGAGTTTTGCTTACTCTTGATCCTTCAAGCCCAAACCTTTGATTAGTTCCTTTGTGTACTTGGCTTGATTGATGAAGATCCCATCCTTCCTTTGCTTGATTTGGAGTCCAAGGAAATAGTTGAGCTCCCCCATCATAGACATTTCAAATTCATCCTTCATGCATGACTCAAAAGCTTTGCAAAGAGATTCATTAGTAGAACCAAAAATAATATCATCCACATAAATTTGCACAATAAGAATATCTTTTTCTACATGTTTTGTAAACAAAGTTGTGTCAATTTTACCTTTCTTAAAACCATTTGAAGTCAAAAATGAAGAAAGTCTTTCATACCAAGCCCTAGGGGCTTGTTTCAAACCATAAAGAGCTTTATCTAATTTAAAAACAAAATCCGGATGTGTAGGATCAACAAACCCGGGGGGTGTTCAACATACACCTCCTCTTCAATAAATCCATTTAGAAAAGCACTTTTAACATCCATTTGAAATAATTTGAAATCTTTATATGAGGCAAATGCTAGTGTCATCCGTATGGCTTCAAGCCGTGCTACGGGTGCAAAGGTTTCTTCAAAATCGATCCCTTCGATTTGAGTGTAACCTTGGGCAACTAACCTAGCCTTGTTTCTAACTACATTACCCGATTCATCCAACTTGTTCTTAAAGATCCACTTAGTACCAATTGTTGGTCTATCGTGGGGCCTAGGAACAAGGTGCCAAACTTGGTTGCGCTCAAATTGATTGAGCTCCTCTTGCATGGCTAGCAACCAATATGAATCGGCCTCGGCTTCGAGGACATTTTTGGGTTCAATATGAGAAATGAATGCATAGTTACCACAATAGTCATGAAGTCTAGAGCGAGTAGTTACCCCTTTTGATACTTCACCTATGACGAGGTCCTTGGGATGATGAGGATTGAATCTCCAATCCTTAGGTAGTGGTTGAGTAGGCTCCACCTCATTTGTTTGATGTTCATTTCCTTGGGCCTCTTCCACTTTGGCTTCACTTCCATCATCATCCTTTGGCTTGTCTCCCATGGTAGAAGCATCCTCCAAGGTGACTTTCTCCAAGCCTTCATGCAAAGCATCTATTTCTACAACATTCTTAACAAACTTGTTAGATTCCTCAAACTTAACATGAATAGACTCTTCAATAGTCAAAGATGATCTAATGAAAACTCTATAAGCTTTACTAGTATTTGAGTAACCTACAAAAATAGCCTCATAAGATTTAGGATCAAATTTTCCCAAATTATCTTTTGTGTTTAAAACAAAACATTTGCATCCAAAAACTTTGAAATAAGAAACATTTGGTTTTCTAGAAAAGTACATTTCAAAAGAAGTTTTAGTAGTATTTTTACACAAGAAAACACGATTAGATATGTAGCATGATGTATTAACGGCCTCGGCTCACAAATAATGTGGTAGACCGTATTCACTTAGCATTGTCCTAGCCATCTCTTGTAATGTTCTATTTTTCCGTTCAACTACTCCATTTTGTTGTGGAGTTCTAGGACAAGAAAGTTCATGCTTTATTCCATGTTCATCACAAAAAGTGGTAAAGGGTTGGTTAATGAATTCACCTCCTCTATCACTTCTTATTCTCAAAATCAAAGAATCCTTTTCTTTTTCAACTCTTTTCTTAAAAGTTTGGAAATACGAAAATGCTTGGTTTTTGTGTTCAAGAAAGAAAACCCATGTAATCTTGAAAAATCATCAACCAAAACATAAGCAAATCTATTCCCACTTAGACTTTTGGTTTGTGTTGGGCCAAATAGATCCATATGGATTAATTCCAAAGGACGTGATGTCATGATATCCTTAATTGACTTGAAAGAAGACTTAGTTTGTTTCCCAAATTGACATGCGTCACAAACTCGGTCCTTTTCAAAATTCAAGCAAGGAATACCTTTCACCATTTCCTTTGAATTTAATCTAGAAATATGATCAAAAGAAATATGCCCTAATCTCCTATGCCACAACCAAGAGTCATCATCGAGGGCTTTCAAACAAGTAATATTACAAGACATATTCAACATATCAATCATATAAACATTGCTTTCACGAAAACCGGAAAATACACAAACATTAGAAGTTCTATCAATTACTTTACAAGAAACATTATCAAAAACTACATCAAAACCTTTATCACAAAGTTGACTAACACTCAAGAGATTATGCTTGAGGCCATTAACTAAAACTACATTTTCAATTAAAGGAGAGGTGCCAAGTTTTACATTACCAATACCGATGATTTTACCCTTGGCGTCATCTCCGAAGGTGACGGTGCCACCTTCATGATATCTTGATAGGGTTGCAAAGTTGTTGATGTCCCAAGTCATGTGCCTTGAGCAACCGCTATCAAGATACCACAAACCTCTACGTCGTTGGATTTGGAAAGTACCTACATCATTTAAAACAATTGTTGACTTTGGTACCCAAACTTTCTTGGGTCCTTGAAAGTTAGTGTTACGAACCCAAACATTATGATGTGATGCACTTAGTCTATCATAACAAAAATTAGCTAAGTGTCCTTTCCGCCCACAATGTGAACATGAGTACACTTTTCTATACATGAAAGCATGATGTGTATGTGTAGTGTGAGCATGTTTTGGGGTTTTGCCATGTTGTTTAGGTTGTGTAGCATGAACATGAACATGAGCATGAGCATTTTTCTTTGGGGCTTGTTTCTTAGGAAACATAGCCTCAATTTTCTTCTTGTTAAACTCACAATCTTTCAAAACAACACTTAAAGAATCTAATCTTTCCTTAAGCATAGAAACTTCATTTGAATCAATTAGTGGGGCCTTACCTTTGCAAGAAATCTTATATTTTTCAAAATCATTTTTAGTAGTGGCCAAAGTGGAAACCAAATCATCTTTTTCCTTTGTAAGAGTAAAAACTTGAAGACTTAAAGATTCATTATCCTTTTTCATTTTAAGATACTTTTTCTTTAAGAAATCATAGTTTTGAGATAACTCAACAAAAGCTTCTTCTAACACATCCATAGAGAGTTCATCATTAAGAGGGGTGGAAGTGGTTACCTTGCTTGTGCTTTCATTGGCCATGAAGCACATGTTGGCGGTGTCAATCTCTTCTTCGGATTCGGTCTCCGAATCCCAAGTTGCCTTCATAGCCTTCTTCTTGTAAGGCTTCTTAGAGGTGGAGGGCTTAGCTTTGTCCGGACACTCCGCCACAATGTGTCCCGGTCTTTGGCAATTGAAGCATATGATCTTTCTTTCTTCTTTGCCTCCTTGCCATCTCCTTCTTCCTTGGAACTTCGCCTTGTTGTACATCCTCCGAACATTTTTGACTAGAAGTGAGAGCTCTTCGTCATCTTCTTCTTCATCATTGATAGATGAAAGAGTAGTGTGAAGTATAGCACGAGTATTATGTAAAAGAGAAAGGTTTAGAATCAACCTTGGTGCTTGTTTACTCCACAAATGTATGTAAGATGTTCAATGTACCCTTTCTTATCTCCGCTATAGCATAGGGCTATACCGAGTCGGATCTCAGGGAGAGCTAGCGTAGAAGCGTTACGATATACGTGAGAAAAAGAAACGAGAATTCTTCTATGTTTCAAAAGAATAAAGAATCAAAAGAAAAACAAATCAAAGAGTGTATGGATATGTTCATGGTGAAAATCAATGGATGGCTATGTTCATGGTGAAATTAAAAGAAAACAAAACAAGATCGAGGTTTGTTGTATTCACACTAAAAGAAAAGAAAACTCTAGAAAAGATTTATTGAAATAAAACCATGACTAGCTAACCTTAACTACCTTGCTAAAGACTTACTAAACTCCGTGATAGTGATGCGTGCCTCATGTTGATTCATCGGCATGGATGTGTCTTGCTTGTGGTCTAATTACCTTCTCACATGGATGATGGGGAAACATTCTTGGACTTGTCTTATAGCCTCCATAGATGGTCATCGGCCTACAAATAGACTTTCACTAATGGAATCAAAAGAGCTACACTCAAGTGATGCAAATGAAGAACATACAACATTCACTAATGGAAGTAGTGAAGTTATACATCAAATAGCATATTGGTGCTTCCATCTCCATGTTCCATCAAGGCACTAGTTCGAAGACTAGGCTCCAAGTGAGGCACACATGAATCATATGGAGAATTACAACTAGATCTTGCCAAGAAATGAAAAGAAACCCATCGGAGAAGAGAAAACCATACAAATTGCAAGATGAAGTAAGGCAATCACCCATGAGTTAGAAGTTAGCAAGGTAGTAGTTAGCTAGTTCATGGAGAAGGAATTAGCTACTACAAGCCATTACAAAAAGAAAACAAAGCATGAATAAATTGCTAGAAATTAACAAAGCAAGTAAAGTGAAAGAAAACAAACTAGAATCAAGCTCAAGTAGAGGATGGAGAATGGATCAATCCTTGTTGCTTCAAGTGTCACTCTTGATTACACAAGCTCTCTCTCTCACAATCACTCTCTTTTACAATGAAATCTAGGGAGGAAGAAGATCATAGAGAGAACTAAAAACCCTAGAAAAAACTAACAAAATTACAAAACTATGAACTAAGCTCCCTCTCTTCTCTGATCAGTTTTTTCTCGCAGGTACAAATGAAGTATTTATAGGAGAACTGAGAAGCTTCTGGAGATAAGGTGGTTGCCACAAAATCCGGGGATCTAACGGCCCTAGATTGCCGCGCCCTGCCGCGCGTCCGCGGCGTAACCGAATCCGTTCAGCAACGGATTTCTGTTGCTGAGTGGTTACGGGGTTGTTGGCCACGTGGACATTCTAGAATATCTGTTGGTTGAGCGAATCTCTCTGGATCTTGGGTTTAGATTTGGCTTTATCCTTAAGCTTGGATTAATCACTTAATTAGTGGTAATTAAGTGATTATTTGAAAATCTCTCTCTTAAATGTGTACCTGCAAATATGTAGAGAAGAGGATTAAAATTCATATATTTATTTGTAATATGCATGGGGATTATGATGTAAAATATGCAATATTGAGTACTAATCACACCCCCACACTTATTCGTTTGCTCGTCCCGAGCAAAAACAAAGAAAAGAAAATAAAATCTAAGCTACAAGTTTATTACACCACTTTCGCAGGTGACGCGATTGCACTGAGCATGTGCAACAAACCGTTAAACCTCTAGGTTACCCTAGAGGAGGAGTGTTGTCTCCTGAGGGTTTTCAGCGGATTACACCCACAAAATCCATAAAGAAAGAAGACAAATGTTAGTATTTTCGAAAACGCATTTTGAATAAGAGACAAGTTTACGAACTATTTTTGCGAAAATATAAGTGATCCTAAGTCATAAGTCCACCTATAATCATTCTTCCTTAAACTTAGTCTCTATGCAAGATCTTGTTTTAATTAAGGTAAGAATTCAAAATTGGATTGAATATTTTATCTTTCATAAAACCTAGATAATATGCACACCGTGTAAATGAAGATTTCTGGGATTTCAACTCCAACCATCAAGCCATTTATTTATATATATTCTTTTTTTTCTTTTTCTTCCCTTAGTTTTATTAGGCTTTCTAATTCACCCATGTAGCGAGCCTATAACCGATGACTCCCAAACCAGATGGTCTTAGGGCACCAGATGAGGAAACATCCCTCGGGTTTAAGGACTCGAGTGAAAAAGGCCACAAAACTAAAGGGGATTATTCTTAATCACCGTTAGGCGTGAATAATCATGCTTCTTGAGGCACAATTACCCAGCTTAATAGGTGAAATCACCGTTAGGCGTGAGTCATCATGCTTCTTGAGGCACAATTTCCCAGCTTAATAGGTGATCTTTTATTTATATATATTTTTTTCTTTTTATTTTTTTTTATTTATATATATGGCATTTTTGGTCTTTGTTTCCATCCCAAGAAATGTGTAAGTGTAAAGTGCATATTATCTAAGGCAAAAAATGCAAGATAAAAATATCTCCTCAATTTTACTTACTTAGCCTATAATTTTCAAACAAGATCTATTATTTCAACTAAGTTTAAGATGTCATAATTAAGGCTTTCTTAATTTCTAAGATACATCTTAATTTTCTTAAAAATAGATCAAAACTTTGTTTCTTATTTCAAAAAGTTTTTATTTTTTATTATTTTTTTATTTATATTTTTTTTATTTATATTTTTCTAAAAGAAAAGCAAAATCTAAAAAGAAAATGGAAAATCTAGAAAAAAGATAAAATCTATAGATAAAATCTAAAAATAAAAGACCTAAAAAAAATAAATAAAATAAAAGTCCTAAAAAATAAAAATCCTATAAAGAAAAGAAAATCCTATGTTAGTAAACCCTCCCCCACACTTATTTCATGCATTGTCCTCAATGCATTATGGTAAATGTATGCATGAAATAGGTAAGAGGTAGGAAAAAATATTTACAAGGAATATACAAATGTAACTCTCACC
The DNA here is from genome assembly GCA_038442645.1 of Agave tequilana. Lineage (NCBI taxonomy): Eukaryota > Viridiplantae > Streptophyta > Magnoliopsida > Asparagales > Asparagaceae > Agave > Agave tequilana. The sequence continues at coordinate 44,145 of JAVJIF010032243.1, read as the reverse complement.
TGGGTTTTTGGTCGCTTCCCTCTGGCCCGTTTCCCATCGTTCCAATGTGTTCTCTTTCTTGAACTCCATTGGGAAACGGTCTGAATTGTTCTTACCCTAGGTGATTCCAGTTTCAATTGGTTATTATTTTCATTCATACTCTTTCCACCACATCGTTCACAAACAAAGTCCTTATCACCACTCTCACTCAGAATCTCATCACTTCCAGTGTTTAGAAATTTTAACTCCTCTCCATATAATTCTTCAAAGCTCAAGTCAACATCCGGCAGTGGACAATTAGCTAACTTACCCCGAGTTGACTCATCTAAGCACATAATCTCATCAGCAAACAAGTCTTCAAATGATATATCAATTGGAGGTTCAAATACAGTCTCAGTTGGCTCATTGAAAGTGAAAGTATCCAAATCAACTTTCCCCGTTTGAAAGGGTACTCGGATAAGAGAATCACAAGATTGTGACTCATCTTTTGGATCTTCACCTTCCTCCTCACAATTGTTACTAATGAAATTAACCTCAAATGTTTGATCTTTTGTTTTGTGAGGTTGTTTGTGGAAGACATTGTGTTCATGTGTCATGTTACCAAAAGTCAACCTCATTGATCCATTCCGGCAATTAATGATTGCATTTGCAGTAGCCAGGAATGGTCGACCCAGAATGACAGGAATTTGTGCCCTTTGATTGGAATTTGACACTGGTTTTGTTTCAAGGACAACAAAGTCAACTGGATAAAAGAATTCTCCAACTTTGACCAGGACATCTTGAATTACCCCCTTGGGTTTAGTAACAGAGCGGTCAGCCAATTGAATGGTCATTTGGGTCGGGAGAAGATCACCTAACCCCAATTGTTGGTACACAGAGAAAGGCAGGAGATTGATACTGGCCCCCAAATCAAGAAGTGCCCTATTGATGGTAGTCTGTCCTATGATGCATGAAATGGTGGGGCTCCCTGGGTCTTTGTACTTAACAGGAATTGGACCAGTGAGCAACTCATTGATGGATGATGCAAGGAAGACTTTTTTAGGGACTTGGGTCTTCCTCTTCTTGGTGCACATTTCCTTCAAAAATTTAGCATATGATGGCACTTGTTGAATGGCATCAAGAAGAGGGACATTGACTTGGACCTTTTTGAATGTTTCTTTTATTTTCTCCATGTGAGCATTTGACTTGTTATTTAAAAGCCTATTTGGATATGGTACTCTAGGCTTATAAGGTTGCTCATCTACCTTTTCTTTCCCTTTGGCTTGAGATGTGGATGGCTCTGCACTAGAGGATGGTTTGTCAGAAGTTGGTTGTATTGGGACATGAGGTGTAGGCTTTGGTACTGGATGAGATTGTGGACTAGAAACCTTATTGTCAACTTGTTTACCAGATCTCAGGGTATGAATGGCATGACAGTGACTGGGTCCTGAATCTTCAACTTTGGGATTTAGCAATGGCTGGCTTAAGAACAGTCCTTTTTGATTCTCAGCCAATTGCTTGATCTGGACCTTCATTTCATTCAACTCCTGTTGCTGGTTCTTTGTTAAGGTTTCTATCATTTGTTTCAACTCAGATATTTCAGAATTATTTTGGGGTGGATGTTGAGGATATGGAGATTGGAACTGTGATTGGTAATATGGTGGTGGGTCCTGATATGACTGTGGTGGACTTTGAGATGGATGAATATACAGTGAATTCTGATCGAAACTGGATGGATGAAACTGAGCATTGTACAGATATGGAAGTGGTGGCATATGATGCTCAGTACCAGACTGACTCCATGAAAAATTTGGATGGTTCTGCCATCCTGACTTGTAAGTGTTGGAGTATGGGGGTCTGGTAAATGCTGCATTCATGTTCTCCTGAAATGATTGGGGCTGATATAATGGACACTCCTCAAAGACATGGCTAAGGTCATGACAGTTGGTGCAACCTGGTTTAATCAAAGGCAATGGGTTGACCTGATTGACCACAGAATTCCCTTTTGACTCAAGCAGTTCTATCCTCTTCATTAATTGTGTGATCTTGGTTTCTGAAGCTAGAGAGGATTCTTTGGGTTGTGTACCAGTTCTGGAAGTGGTGGGAGTCGGTTTATCAGGGCATGACTCCCACTGAATGGTTTTCTCAGCTAGGGTTTCAAAGAGATCCCACCCCTGATGTTCATCTTTCTTCAGAAATTCCCCTTGGCACATGGATTCTAAAAGTGTTTTCGTTTGGTAATCTAATCCATCATAGATAATCTGGCATAGCCGCCATTTCTCTATGCCATGATGGGGACATAGGGCTAAGAGGTCTTTGAAACGCTCAAGATATTTCCAGAAAGGTTCATTTTGTTCTTGCTTGAATTGCATTATGTTTTTTCTCATGAGGGCTGTTTTGTGGATAGAATAGAATTTCCTAAGAAAGACCTTAACAAAATCATCCCATGAAGATATGGAACTGACAGGAAGACTATAAAGCCATTTCTTAGCTAAATCCTTAAGTGCAAACGGTATGAACCGTAACCTAACAGCATCCTCAGAAAGTTGGGAAATTCTCATCATTTGGCATACCTCTTCAAACTCACGAATAAAGAGGTACGCGTCCTCAGACTCTAGACCATGGAAGTGGGGAAGTGTACTAATGAATTGTGGTTTCAGCTCAAAATGATTTCCATTAGGCTCGGGGAGAAGAATGCATGAAGGAATGGAGGTGCGAATCGGATAAAATCGATCCTGAAGTGAGACGTTGTTGGTCATGATGAAGTGGTTGTGTAAGTGCAAGTGTAGAATTAGGATCACAAAACCACTATTGTATATACAATCACAAACAACGTGCACCGATCACACCAGTGAAAAAGAAAAAATAACAAACAACAAAAGAAAAAATCAATCCAAGCTTGTCTAGGGTTTCTGGTCCTAGGTGACTCCTAAATAGACTGTCCACAGGAGGTTTAGTGTAGACCTTGACTATAAGCAAATCAGCCAGGGAAGGGTAAAGTCGTTGGGAGGTTTTTCGTCCGAAGACGTTCCTTAATTAAGTAACCAACAACCTTCGGGCTTTCGGCCCTCAACCCCTTTCCTAGACACTGATTTTACAGAAGTCAATTTCCAACACTTTTCCCCCTTAGGATAATCTCCTAAGTGAGTCCGGATGTCCCTAGGGCCAACGTCTATCAAATTTTATTTACAAGCTTAGGATTGTGAGTACGTGGGGAAAATGATTTCCGGGCTAAGGAAAGGGTAATGACCTCCCCCACCTTATGTTATTTACAAGAATTGCCCTTAGAATTAATTGTGCAAGTGTACGATATAGAAACAAACAAGGTTCACTCCAAGTAAGAAAAATCAAACAAAGAGTGAGTCTTAGTCTATATGCAATGAATCACGTACCTTGTCCCACGCACTCTTCAACAGTAAATTTAAAGTAATTGAAAGACACGTGCCTATAATGCAAGATGTCTAACAATTTTTTAGCAATTATCAACCAATTTCTTACTGTTGAATTAATTAACAGGAATACAGTGAAGTATACAGGAAATGAAGTATATAGGCAGCAGTCTCTTGCAGAGCAGAAGCCCCTGCAAAAATTTTGTAAGTAGTGAACTCTAAAGTGCCGCGTTCCCACGGCAATTCTTGTGGATCCGCGGCACAATAGAGGGATCCTGGGCTCTGCTTTCTTGAGCAGAGGCCCAGGTCCACTTATATGATTCTGCTGTGCAAATATTTCTGAATCTTCAACCTGTACCTGCAACAGAGAAGATATATCGTTTAGTTTCTCACTTTTAAAAATACCGTCGCTCTCCCCGGCAACGGCGCCAAAAATTTGATTGATGAAAGAGTAGTGTGAAGTATAGCACGAGTATTATGTAAAAGAGAAAGGTTTAGAATCAACCTTGGTGCTTGTTTACTCCACAAATGTATGTAAGATGTTCAATGTACCCTTTCTTATCTCCGCTATAGCATAGGGCTATACCGAGTCGGATCTCAGGGAGAGCTAGCGTAGAAGCGTTACGATATACGTGAGAAAAAGAAACGAGAATTCTTCTATGTTTCAAAAGAATAAAGAATCAAAAGAAAAACAAATCAAAGAGTGTATGGATATGTTCATGGTGAAAATCAATGGATGGCTATGTTCATGGTGAAATTAAAAGAAAACAAAACAAGATCGAGGTTTGTTGTATTCACACTAAAAGAAAAGAAAACTCTAGAAAAGATTTATTGAAATAAAACCATGACTAGCTAACCTTAACTACCTTGCTAAAGACTTACTAAACTCCGTGATAATGATGCGTGCCTCATGTTGATTCATCGGCATGGATGTGTCTTGCTTGTGGTCTAATTACCTTCTCACATGGATGATGGGGAAACATTCTTGGACTTGTCTTATAGCCTCCATAGATGGTCATCGGCCTACAAATAGACTTTCACTAATGGAATCAAAAGAGCTACACTCAAGTGATGCAAATGAAGAACATACAACATTCACTAATGGAAGTAGTGAAGTTATACATCAAATAGCATATTGGTGCTTCCATCTCCATGTTCCATCAAGGCACTAGTTCGAAGACTAGGCTCCAAGTGAGGCACACATGAATCATATGGAGAATTACAACTAGATCTTGCCAAGAAATGAAAAGAAACCCATCGGAGAAGAGAAAACCATACAAATTGCAAGATGAAGTAAGGCAATCACCCATGAGTTAGAAGTTAGCAAGGTAGTAGTTAGCTAGTTCATGGAGAAGGAATTAGCTACTACAAGCCATTACAAAAAGAAAACAAAGCATGAATAAATTGCTAGAAATTAACAAAGCAAGTAAAGTGAAAGAAAACAAACTAGAATCAAGCTCAAGTAGAGGATGGAAAATGGATCAATCCTTGTTGCTTCAAGTGTCACTCTTGATTACACAAGCTCTCTCTCTCACAATCACTCTCTTTTACAATGAAATCTAGGGAGGAAGAAGATCATAGAGAGAACTAAAAACCCTAGAAAAAACTAACAAAATTACAAAACTATGAACTAAGCTCCCTCTCTTCTCTGATCAGTTTTTTCTCGCAGGTACAAATGAAGTATTTATAGGAGAACTGAGAAGCTTCTGGAGATAAGGTGGTTGCCACAAAATCCGGGGATCTAACGGCCCTAGATTGCCGCGCCCTGCCGCGCGTCCGCGGCGTAACCGAATCCGTTCAGCAACGGATTTCTGTTGCTGAGTGGTTACGGGGTTGTTGGCCACGTGGACATTCTAGAATATCTGTTGGTTGAGCGAATCTCTCTGGATCTTGGGTTTAGATTTGGCTTTATCCTTAAGCTTGGATTAATCACTTAATTAGTGGTAATTAAGTGATTATTTGAAAATCTCTCTCTTAAATGTGTACCTGCAAATATGTAGAGAAGAGGATTAAAATTCATATATTTATTTGTAATATGCATGGGGATTATGATGTAAAATATGTAATATTGAGTACTAATCAATCATCTTCGTCGGAGTGTGATGATTGACACTTGAAGGCAATAGTCTTCTTCTTGGTAGGAGCCATGTCCTCCCTTGCTCTCCTTTCCATCTCATGGGTTTTGAGGTTCCCAATGAGACCTATAAGCTCCATCTCTTCATTGTCGTTGAGTTCCTTCAAGGTTGTTGCTTTAACTTCCCATGAAGGAGGAAGAGCCCGGATGATCTTCCTTACTCTTTGATCATTGTTGATATCTTCACCTAAAGAAGAGAGTCCATTAGTAATCTTGGTAAATCTTGTAACCATATCATCTATGGTTTCATTTTCTTGCATGCTAAATGTTTCATATTGAGACCGAAGAAGGTCAATTTTAGCCTTCTTTACTTGTGAGGTCCCCTCATGAGTGACTATCAAGTGTGACCAAATCTCAAATGCGAATTTGCAATGTATAACCCTAGCTATGTCATCATCATTTAGGGCTTGAAGAAGTGCATAGTGAGCTTTGGCATTGGCATCGAATTCCTTAGTCTCTATTTCGGACCAAGTGGATTCGTCACCGGGGGGTACACTAAAGGACTTAGTCACGGCCTTTGCAACTCGGCTACCTAGAGATTGCAAAAACACGGTCATCTTAACTTTCCATATGGGAAAGTTAAGTCCATCAAACTTAGGAGGGGTCTTAATTCCATCGGCCATTTTTACTATATGAAAATGAATGAAATGATTAGCAAATTAGGATCTTCTCTAAGGTTGTTAAACCAAATCCTAGAGTCCAAGCTCTGATACCAATTGAAAAACACCTAGAGGGGGGGTGAATAGGTGTGAATGCTAATCTAATGATCTTTTTAAACTTTAATAAAATGAGTGATGCAACGATCTCTCAAAACAAGACTAAGAGCCGAATACCCCTTGCGAGGTTCTGAACTCCTTCCTCCCAATTCCCCTAGATATGGGTTAGAGGTGCGCAATGCAACCGTGTTGTATTGAGGTGTGATCGATCAATGCCAAGTATGATGATGAAAATGAAATGCCCACAATGTAATACAACAAGTATAGCAAGTAAAGTAAACAAGACAAGATTGCACAAGTAGAGGGTTAGTTCTCAAGCAAGTAATTCAAGACAATATAAAGCAAGAGAAATTGAAAGCAAGAATAACGCAAAGGCAATCGCAAACAAGATGATTTGTTTCAAGGTTTAAGCACACTTGCTCTAGTCCCCGCCTTCACCTCCGTGAAGGGTTTCCACTATCCACCGAGGATGCCTTTACAATTGGTCTACCGAAGACCGAGCACCGAGCTCCACCGAGTACAAAGGACCTCTACCGAAGAGGTTGCTCCACAAGAAGGAATTTACAAGAACAAAGTGATCACAACTTGATCGCTACACTTTTTCTCAATCTCTTTTACAAACACTATCACTTCAATTACAACTTCACTATAGAATGATTATAGGATTTTTGGCTCTATGAAGTGTGGTGAGAAAACTTCAGTTGTAGAGTGATATAGAGAATCAAACACAACTGAAAAACAATCTTGAAAGAGTAGGAATTGAAAGCTTTAAACAATTTTTCTTTTCTCTTTTGAAAACAACAAAACTTGAGGATTTTTCTAAGTGATATGAAGGAGAGACTTCTCCTCTATTTATAGGGTTGAAAATAAGTTAAAAACATTTTCTTTACACCTAATTCAACCTGCAAAAGCACCCCAACAACTCTCCAAAAATCTGTTAAAGCAGAAAAAGAAAACATTTTTCAGAAAATCCCAAAGAGGAAAGAGCCGTTGCTAAGTTGCAGGCTTGGCGGTCGACCGGTCCGGTCGACCGCCAGCCTAGCTGGAAGTAGCCGTTGGCTCTCGGTCGACCGGTCCGGTCGACCGACCCAAAAGGAGGAAACACAGTTTCCTTCTTCCGGTCGACCGGTCCGGTCGATCGAAAATTCCCGAGAGCAGAATACTCTCTGTCGGTCGACCGGTCCGGTCGACCGACGGACATGCACAAACAGTGCATGTCCAGACACAGCACCGGTCGACCGGGCCGGTCGACCGATGTTGCCTGAAACTGAAAAACTAGACTGTTTTGAAGATGGAATTTTTGTATACTTATTTTAAAAATACATATAGCTAAGTATTATGCAGAAAATAGTTTATACACATGTTTTAAACAAGATTTTCAAGATATACAGCTTTGGTACATGTATATATAAACTAAGGCATAAAACTTAGAAATAATCATTTTCAAAACATAGGAAATATTTGAAACAAGTGTGTGTGCAAATCCTAGAGCCAAATTTCCTATATTCAAACTTTAACAATCTAAACTTACAAACTTTCTAAAAGACTTCAAGGCTATTCTTCAAGGTGGGCTATCTTCACTTGATCTTCAATATTGCAACTTGAGCCCAAATTGAATTGTCTTGAGTCCAAAAACCTTGTATTTGAGTGAGAGTACTTCTAGTATGATAATAAACCTGAAACACACTTAAACAACAATTGTTATTAGTACAAATAACTAATATGTTTTGTAATCATCAAAATACACTAAACAAGGGTGATTGTAACCTTGGGCCAACAGGCTATTTATAAGGAGAACAAGGGTATAATCGTCCCTTGAAAATACGGAAACAGATTGAACCGAATCTCTTTGAATTTGGAAAGTAGCCTTGCTGCGAGGCTTGGATCAGCTTCTGCGAAGCTAAAATTGGCAGGTCGGTGGACCTTCTCGATCTGTTTTGATCGTTTCCATATCGTTGGAGGATTTCCCCTGATCTTCTTACTCGTTTTTAGAAGAGTCAAGAGATTGTGACAATCAACTGCCAAATTTGATCTCTGATTTGATCTTAATTGGATTTGATCTGATTGGATCCGATCTCATCTAGAGATTTGATTGGTCAAAGGTTGACCATAGCAGACCAATAGCGGAGCCGTCCGCATTGAGCTCATAGCGGAGCTAGAGGCAGCTTCTGGCGAAGTCCGAAAGAAACCCTTTGGCGGAGCTGGAAGTCCCCTGTGGCAAAGTTTGCGAGTTATCTTCTTGGCGGGGCTTTGGATGGCTTCGAAGCGAAGTCGGGTGATATTAGCCTCTCAAGCGAGGCTATCCCTTTGGGCTCATGCGATGCTAAGTGTTAGCACCTTAGACCTGCTGAGGTCTGTTTAGAAACAATCTGGGTTCACTGTCTGCTTGCTGGATCAGTGGAGTCCAAGTTGCTTCCTTGTCCCTCGGAGATGGATGAAAACTGGTCTTCAGCTCGTCTGTCACTTGTCTTTTGTAAATGTCAACAAGTTTAGACATTGTTCGGACCAATGAGAATCTTGTCTTTTTTAAGTGTCAACAAGACCCCCTTCAAAGTTTTCGAAAGTCTGCAATGGCTCAGACTTTGAAACACTTTGAACTGCTTTGATCGGTGGTGTGTGGAGTATGAACGTCGCCATGATGGTTGAGTTCAGCTTCGCATTAAATCCTGCTTTGGGATGTAGATTCGCCAAGGAATCATGTAGACTCGCGTCTGGGTAGCTTCGCGTGCAAGTAGCCCCGCGTCTGGGCCTTCGAAGATATGTTCGCTTGGGAGCGCATGTCGCTTTCCCGAGACCAACTGCCATGGGCCGGTTACGAGGAGGATTACTCCTTTCTTCGTGCTGATCGAGGGAGATATTCTCTGATTTGCATGTTTCCAAGGGAGGATATTCCCTTTCTTCAAGGCGCAATAAATGTCTTTTATGAGGGAGACGTTTCTCCCTTCGCGCGGTTCCAAGGGAAACCGTCCCTGTTCTCAAGGCGCAGTAAATGCCTTAAATGCGCTCGTGTTTTCACGCTTGAGGTGGGAGTGCTCAGGCCATGGGGCCTCTAAATAGGACACTTGAGGTCCTCTGAAGAGAGAAATGCTTTGCCCCTCTTCTCTTCTCTTGGTTTGAAAGAGATATTCAGATCTCTGAACTAGTGGGAATGCCCACTCTGGTCATTATCCGGCCAAGGACCGGTAAGTCTTGATCGTTCAACGACTTCACCGATTTTAGGGAATTCATCTCCCTTGATTCATCTTTAGCAGCTGCTTCAGGGATTAGCTTCCCTTGTTCTCCATTTAACTGATCTGCAGAGAAGGATTTTGGCATAGCTTCCCAGCGAAGCTATCATTTTTACTTGATCAAAAAAAGATCACTGCACATTAAGTCCACTGTACAGGCAGAACTTAGGACTTGGTCTCTTCAATAGTTGAGCCAGTCTTGCCATATAGGTGGGGCTAAGACTGTGTCCGTTAGGATCGGTCTGGCTTAACCATATAGGCGAGACTAGGACTTGGCGTTTGCTGAGCCAGCCTATCAGTGCTGTGCAGGCGAGGCTTATCCTCTGCTTTACTGAAACTGGATCGCTTCGATCCAAAAGATTTGGCTTAGTTCTTTTGTGGCCTCTTCTGTGCTTAGTTGCTAATCTTTTCTGATTTGCCTTGCAGTGGGCTATGTTTGTCAGTCCAGTGACTTGATGGAAGGAACCATAAAATTGCCTTATGCTTCCCCGGTTAAAGCTTTACTTTAAGCAGGAGGAACAATTCGGGGCGACGGGTGCGTGTCCCAGAGGCTGTTGGCAGCCTTTTATCCGAGGTGATTCGTTCTGAGGTAAGGCTGGCTGCCGCTTTTGATAGTGGGCGTCGCCTATGGGATCGCCGGCATCATTGCCGACTTTCAACTTTGGTGTCCTTTGGGGGCGATCCACTTCGGGAAAGCGGGCATTACACTCGTTAGATCACTGGTATCACTGCCAATTCCCATTATACGTGATCTATCGTGTTGGCGGCGATAGGTTTTTATTGCCAGGCTTCAACAAAAATGGCCTGGCAATATCTGCCATTTTTGTGGAGAATAATGACCGTGTCCTTGCGGCACCACTGATTACGGCCTTGTGCAGGAGGAAGGCCTTCTTTGTCCAGTCGGTTCGACTTAGAAGCGGATAAAACCACTTGTATGCCTTTTGCGCAAATGACCTTGTTAAGCAACTGGGTGTGTTGTATGAAACACAACTTTGATGTAATATCAATGTACTCTTCCTTTTAAATCAATGAAAGTTCATCTCTTGATTATCTAATTTTTGCTTGCTTCATTGAAAATTTGGCTATAGCGGAGCTAAACTGTATGCGGAGTTAAGGACATAGTCCCTTCTTTAAATGAACTTCGCGAAACTGGCATGTCCCGTGAACAGCGCCTTTTTAGGGGGCTAAGATAAGCCTTCCGGCGAAGTCCCTGAAGGATTGCGCGAAGCCCGCATTTTAAGCCAGGGCGAAGTTAACCCTTAGTGGAATCGAAGCAGCGCTTCTCGGGAAGGCGCTTCGGGTGGCGTTTCGAATTAATTCGAAACGGCGGCGTACGCCCTTTTCGAGGCCTCGTTTCAGGCGCTGATTGGCCTATAAAAGCCCGATCGGGCTGAACAGGAAAAGATCTCCTTTTTCAGAGAAATTTCTTGACTTTCCCTCTCCCTCTTCCTTCTTCGTTCAGAGAACTTTGAGAACTCTTGCAGCTCTTCAATGGCGCCCAAAAGACTAGCGGGGAAAAAAGTGGCGACTTCTGCAATGGAGGGTCCTCCTCTTCTGGTCATCGAGCGACCAATCGCCGGTAAGAGACTTTCTCTCCTAATTATAGACTGTGGTCTCTTTCTTTTAAAGCCAGTATTTGGCTTATCAGGACGATCGAATATGATCTGTCCTCGTTAGGGAACTCGTTTTCCTGAATTTCCCTATCTTCTTTGTACAGGGAATTAAGAACTGAACAGTTCTTCTTTGGGCTTCCGTATGAAGCCATTACTTGGGCTGTCTTCGTCTTGTTTGAGTAACAGGACTCGGGTCTGTCTCTTCAGTCATGGCCACGATGGATGACTCTTGACCATAACACCCTCTTGATGACGTCAGCCCTTAGGGCTATACCACTTCCTGCTTAAGCGAAGTTGGTATTTAGACGTTTTCTGCAAAATGCAGATTTGTCTGCGAGATAAAGCTTTGTCGAGGCTGTCGCTTTACTGGCCTTGCTCACGGGGCGAGGCTATGCCTTAGCGAATCTTATATCTCCATGTCCGCTTGACTGTTGAACTAATCATAGTTCTCTTTTCTTTCTTGCAGTGCCTTACACCCCTGGTCCCTTGAATAGTCTATTTGGGATGACCAGCCGAGCGGATGGCAGCATCAGCCTTCAATTCTATGGCCAGGCTTCTCTCTTAGTGAGCGGAGTTCCGTCGTCCGGGACACGCTTATCCATGGTGGTGATCCGCTCACCATGAGGAGTATTCTAACCACCGCTCCTCTCGAAGACATCGACCGTCGGACTTATAAAAAGCCTAATTTCATGTTCGGAGATGCCGCGTCTGATCCTGATCACCAATTGCAGGCAGGCGAGGGACAGTGGATCTTCGAGTTGGATGGCGAGAAGTTTTATCTTCCGTCTAACAAGCGGCACTTTCCTTTGTCTTCTTTTGAGTGTGTAACTCAGGCTCGGAAGATAACGTGGGGCGTGAGCCGAAGTGTCGAGTCCGTCCACGTCGGGAGATTGAAATCTCAGTCTCCTGGTTTTTCAAGGGCGGGCCCTCCTCACAACATAATAGGCCTATATCCTGGAAACGTGTTGCGGGAACTTCCGGTAGGAGAGAATCCGGCTATGGCGCAGACTTTTGGCACCCAATTCTACGCAGTTGACGGGAACTATCCTGCCACTGACTTCAGGACTCCTGGTTGGGCTCATCCCCCAAAGACATGGTGGGCGGACCTGACCAACTATATCCTCGCTCACTTCGAGGAGGACTTGGAGAGGTTGAATCTCTATGAGGCCGTAAGGGCAACCTGCTACGGCATTGATATGAAGGTGGCGTGCTTCTACGCCATCCTTGAGTTGTATTGCCCAGCTTCGGGGACCTTCTTCACCCCGGTTGGCGAGTTGGGCATGACCTTACACGAGATGAGGGAAATCTCTGCCCTGCCCTTCGGGTCTCTCCCGTATGAAGAGTACTTTCCATGCGAGACAAAGTTGGCTCTTCTGGAGAAGCAGGAGCCTACTTTATTTGAGACTTATCAGGAGTTAATGTGCCATTTGCACATTTGTTCTAGCATCCATGGTGGCAGCAAGGGTAGCTCGAAGAGCTTGAAGAACTGGGCGAGTTACCTATTCCCAGATATGAAGAATGCTCCTGAGGCAGCTCATTGTGGAGTCGCAGATGGCGACATTTTTGAACGGATGGAGGTATGCCTCCAAAGGGATATTGTCATAACAGAAGACGATGGTCCCTATAAGAAGGGTGATGTCCTTCAGAGCTTTCACCATCAGGCTCGTCAGCCGATATCCCAGAAGGCACTGTTGGCCGGTTTCTTAACCGTCTGGTTGAAGAAATGCGTAGTGCCATCCTCCTCGGGTGACATCGTCCACCCGAATGTTTTGCTGCCTGCCGTTCGCTTGGTCCATGGCCACCGTCTGGGTCTCCTTCCGGCCATGGTGTGCTGTATTTAAAGAGGCCTTCGCGCATTAACGGAGGCTTTCTGCAGGCCACCAGCGACGAGGCGTGGGAAGAGTGCCATCCTGCCTTGTGATGGACCTAATCCTAGGGTGGGCCTGCCATACACTTACTTAATGGCGTGGTTTGCCTTACACTGCCCTTCTTTGATTGAAGCTGGAGAGGACCCTCCGCAAGGTGTTCGAATGGCTCTTCTCCGCCGATTCGAAGGATGTTCCTGGCTGAAGACCTACGTGGCCGAGGCCCGCAAGTTAGTGCGTCGTCATGACGCTTACAACTTATTCCGCTATTTTCCTCGCATTCGGGGCGCAGGGTACGACGAGGAATTCTGAGATGCGGAGTCAGGACGGTCTCTCATGAGTCGGGGGGTTTTTGAGTGGCTGGTCAGTACCCGGCCCTCACATTTATTGTATAGAAGCGGGGATGTCTGCTATTTAGAACCTTACATCCCAAGCCGGTTTGCTCGACAGTTCGGGTACGACCAGCTGTATGTAGGCAACCCCAATCTCGATTTAGCCTTCATGGGGAGTCTCATCGATGGGGCCCGTGCCTGGCGATTCTTTACTGCGGGCGGCACCGGGGCGTGTCTGCGAACGCCGTTGAAGGATCCCAACCTTCTGACGACCCTGTGCTTTTGCCAGTGGTATGCGGCTTCCAACTCCACACCTCCTGGGTTCAATGCCAACCGTTCGGGTGTGAAGTTAATCTCTCATCGACTGAAGCGGAAGGCTTTTGAGAGAAAGGAAGGCAAACGGGTTCGTGTCCCTGGTTTGAAGGAGTTCATCGCTGTAGATGATAGCGAGGCTTCTGATGCAGGGAGTCCTCGCTTTGAGGCGGGGACGGGAGCTGATACTCATGCGGCTGGCTCCGATGTGGTGGGGACATCTTCCCCACGACGTGCGGGAGAAGTGGAAGAAGAGGATTCTGACGTCCACTTCAAGAGAAAGCGGGGAGGTAGCTCTCGTAGGAAATCATTGGCGAAGAAGCCTCGTCGCCAAGCTCCTACGATTGTCGTAAAGGGTTATCCCTCTATGGCGATTCCTCCTGCTGCCCCATTAGCAGCTGAACCGTCGGTTGCTAAACCGACTAGTGGTGAATTCGCTCCAGGTCTGGGTAAGATTAACCTTGTCCATATAATACGCCTTTTTGTGCGTTCCCATTGACTTATTATCAATCCTTTTTGATTGTAGGAGCTGAGGCAGCTAGAGAACAAGGGGAACATTATGATCCCCTATTCACTTATGGAGCTGAAGCTGTTGGTTCCTTTACTCACGCGGAGGAGTCCGGAGGTGATGCAGCCGACATTGACCCCTCGGGCGCTGGGACTTCTAAAGGAAGTCCTGAGGCATCGAGCTCTATTGGGTGGTCCATAGGATACTCGGCAAGCGAAAGCGAGCCGGCTGTTCGTGCTGATTCTGGCAAAAATTTTCCGATGGAGCCCTGGAGACTGATGTGGTTGATGAGATGTTTGAGGCAACGTCATCTTATGGTATTGTCATAACCTCTTGGTTTCTTTTGCATGTAGTGTTCCGACTGACCGCAGTCTTGTTACAGGTGTTCGGCCTCAAGATGCATCAGCTTCAAGAGAGCCGGGAAGTCTCCCCGAAGGGTCGAGGGGTGACATGAGTGCTACGACCACGGCTGATGCTGCTATGTTGGACGCGCTGTATGGTGACTTGCCTTCTTATCGGTCCAAGTCAGCCGAAAGGCCAGAAGTTGCGGAGGCGGCAGTCCCCGAGGTGTCCTCACTCCCAACTGTATCAACGAGTGGGGTGCCGACAATTTTTCCAAGTACGGAGCTGAGGGTGATCACAAGCCCTACTTCTCCAACCCTGGTGGTTGAGCCTGCTGCTCAGGAGGTGGTTGCTAGTCCTTCTTCCGCGGTGGCTGGCGTTCTGGTCTCGATGAGGACTCCGTCGAGATCGCCCTCGGCTTGTCCGGCTGCTGTCAGTGCCCCGCTGCTTCTTCTGCGACGGCGTCGACCAGGCTGGTGGACTATTCCGAGGTTGCCTCTTTACCGGAAGTGGCTGAGGTCGAGAACGATTACATCGGTGACCTGGTCGATAACTTTTATAAAGGCTTAGGTCAGACTATCGACCTGGTTCTGAAGGGCTCGACTATGCCATTCTCAAGGTTAAAGGGGGTCCTCTCCCATGATATTGAGAGTATTCGGGACTTTGAGGGGTATCACCAGGCCACTGCTTTGGAGCTCCTGGTGGATGAATTTGAGAAGGATGCAGAGGAATGGCGCCGCCTCCATCGTTCGGACCCGGAGTCTTTAGTTGATGACCGGCTCGCGCTTCTCATTGCTCAAAAGCACGAGACCCGGCTTGCCGCTCAAGAGGCTGCTAAGGCTATCTCTTCTGACTTGAAATCCTTGGAGATAAGGCAAGCGGAGGTTGGAAGTGCAATTGACGCCTCCACTAGTGCTCTCCTCGGCGCTGAGGATAAGATTGCGAAGGCTGAGGAAATGATCAGGAAAGCAAATCTCCTCTTATTCAAGGCCATACCGTACGTCTTGAGGAAACTGCGCGGCTTGAAGAGCTCAAAGCT
The DNA here is from genome assembly GCA_038442645.1 of Agave tequilana. Classification (NCBI taxonomy): domain Eukaryota; kingdom Viridiplantae; phylum Streptophyta; class Magnoliopsida; order Asparagales; family Asparagaceae; genus Agave; species Agave tequilana. The sequence goes on along the minus strand of JAVJIF010032243.1, from coordinate 28,710 downwards.
TAGAGTGAGGAGCTTGCGCGGCAGGGGTTGTCACAGAGGACAACTTTGGCGGAGGCCGAAGCTCGTCTGGCTGAGGCGGAAGATTTCAATGAGGCTGAGCTGAGGTCACAAGCGCTTGCCCAGGCTGCTGATGATAGGAAGACGAGGCTAAACACCCTCGGAGAGCGGCTCAGATCGTACAATGTACGCTTGTAGCTCCATGTACTTTATCCTCTTGAGCTGAATGAAAATTCTTTTTTCTTTTGTCGAATCTTCAATCTTGTTCTTCTTTTTGGATTGCGATTCCGAATTGTAGTGCAATTCTTTGAGAACATAATTCTTGTTGGGTTGGATAATGAGACTTGGCTATCTGTCAGTTCAGAGGTCGCGATGACATAACTGATTGAGATGCCATCAAGCTCAAAGCTAGCCCTTAGCGGGGCTAAAAAAAGGGGGGTACTTGCCTTTTGTAGATGTCAGCAAGTATTGGGATTGTGACTTGGCTGTCTGCTGGTTCAGAGGTCGCAATGACGTAACCGATTGAGACGCCACCAAGCTTCAAAATTTGGTGAAACTTGGCTATCTGCCAGTTCAGAGGTCGCAATGACATAACTGGTTGAGAAGCCACCAAGCTTCAAAAATTGGTGATACTCGTCTTTTGTAAATTTCAACGAGTATCGAGACCTGTCTTTTGTAAATGTCAACAGGGCTCAAGGTTGAGACTTAGCTGTCTGCTGGTTCAGAGGTCGCAATGACATAACCGGATGAGACGCCACCAAGCTTCAAAGAAGGTGATACTTATCTTTTGTAGATGTCAATAAGTATCGAGACCTGTCTTTTGTAAATGTCAACAGGGCTCGAAATTGAGACTTAGCTGTCTGCTGGTTCAGAGGTCGCAATGACATAACCGGATGAGACGCCACCAAGCTTCAAAAATTGGTGATACCCGTCTTTTATAAATGTCAACGAGTATCGAGACCTGTCTTTTGTAAATGTCAACAGGGCTCGGGATTGAGACTTAGCTGTCTGCTGGTTCAGAGGTCGCAATGACATAACCGGATGAGACGCCACCAAGCTTCAAAAATTGGTGATACTCGTCTTTTGTAAATGTAAACGAGTATCGAGACCTGTCTTTTGTAAATGTCAACAGGGCTCGGAATTGAGACTTAGCTGTCTGCTGGTTCAGAGGTCGCAATGACATAACCGGATGAGACGCCACCAAGCTTCAAAATTTAGTGAAACTTGGCTATCTGCCAGTTCAGAGGTCGCAATGACATAACTAGTTGAGAATCCACCAAGCTTCAAAAATTGGTGATACTCGTCTTTTGTAAATGTCAACGAGTATCGAGACCAGTCTTTTGTAAATGTCAACAGGGCTCAAGGTTGAGACTTAGCTGTCTGCTGGTTCAGAGGTCGCAATGACATAACCGATTGAGACGCCACCAAGCTCAAAAAAATTGGTGATACCCGTCTTTTGTAAATGTCAACGAGTATCGAGTTTGTAGTGGAATTTGGGAGAAGTCTCGTTTTCACGGGGAGAAACGAGGGAATTGCTGTCATAGGTTTAATGTTAACGTAACAGCGGAGTGTATATGTGGTCTTACCATTCTATGGATGAGAATTGGTAAGTGACTTTGGAGGTCTCGTTCTCACAGGGAGAAACGAGGGAATTGCTGTCATAGGTTTAATGTTAACGTAACAGCGGAATGTATATGTAGTTTTACCATTCTATGGATGAGAATTGGTAAGTGATTTTGGAGAGGGAATCAAATGGGAACAGGTCCCTTAGGATTTTTAGCAAATCCCCAGCTGTCAACGGGTTTGATATGCCTTTACCAACTACCGTTTGAATTGGGCTAGTCATGCTATTCCCCTCAACATGATGAGTTGTCGAGGACTTATGTTGGGCGTACAGACCAACATTTTCCTCTATCCTTAACCGTTAAGGATATTGGATTATCGAGTTAATGTCTGCATAACCCTGATTCCCCTTTAGGATAACCGGTACACGACCAGGTGTCTGTTGGTTTATGGCTGTATGACCTCACTTGGAGGAAGAGAAAGGCTCTCTTTGTGTGTGCTTTGGACACGAAGATCTTGATCAGAGGTGTGTAGTGTTAACTTGATCAATAGAAGGATCCTTGATTAAGGATAATACTTCTTTAAGAACTTGCCATTGATCGGCATCATGAGTAGGTTGCCCTCTGCAGTCGTGAGGCGGTATGCTCCGTTTGAATAGACTGTTTCTATTACAAACGGTCCTTCCCATTTAGGCTGAAATTTGCTTTGGTCTTGTGCGTCATAATCATCGGTCGTCTGACGGCTAAGACCAGGTCTCCTTTCTGGAAGACTCTCTGTTTGACCTTCTTATTGAAGGCTTTTGGATTCGAGCTTGATATAGCTCGATATGCTGCTGAGCTTGTAGTCGCTTCTCGTCCAAAGCTTCGAGCTCTTGAAGGCGTAGGCGATCATTGTCCTCTGATGTGGTTTTAGTAGTCAGAGCTATACGCAACGATGGCATCTGGATTTCCAATGGGAGGACTGCTTCGCACCCATATACCGGGGAAAAAGGTGTATTGCCTGTCGGTGTCCGCACCGTGGTTCGGTAGGCCCAAAGACATTCACCGAGCTTTTCGTCCCAATCTCGCTTATTCGAGGAGGCGAATTTCTTGAGCAGCTTGATGATTGTTTTGTTGAATGCTTCCGCCAAGCCATTAGCAGCAGGATTATAGGCAGTTGAAGCCACATTCTGAATTCGGTATTTATCGCAGAACCGATAGAATACTTGGCTTATGAATTGGGAACCGTTGTCGTGGATGATCCGCCTAGGGACACCAAATCGATGGATGACATGGTGTTTGATGAAATTAACCACATTAGAGGTTTTGACTTCAACCAGTGGTATAGCCTCCGCCCATTTTGAAAGGTAGTCGGTTATTGTTAGGATAAACCGGTGACCTCTTGTCGAAGAAGGGCTGATTGGCCCTACGACGTCTATTCCCCATGCTTCAAATGGCCATGAAGCAACGGTCGGGTGGAGCAGCTCCGAAGGCTGGTGTATGAAGTCCGCATGAATCTGACATGCTTTACACCTTCGTGCATATTGGATGGCATCGGCTATCATAGTTGGCCAATAATATCCCAGCCTATGCAACCTGTCTTTAAGCTTTGGACCTGGCTGATGAGCTCCACAAGTGCCATCGTGCGCTTCTTGGAGCGCTTCCTGTGCCTCTGAATTGGAAAGGCAACGGAGGAGGAGACCGTCATATGAACGACGGTAAAGTGTCTTCAGAGTCGGATCGTAGTAGAAACGGAGAGACCTTCGTCTAATAGATGCCGCTTCTTTAGGATTGTCTGAAGCAGACCGTGCAGAACATAGTCAATGAGAGGAAAGCGCCAATCCCTCGGCTCAAGATCCGTGGAGACATTATAGACTTCTCGAGTTCTTAGCATGTGCTTGGAGCATACAAGATGTCGAGTTATGACTGTGAGATGATACTCGGTGTCGGCTGGTAAGGCTAGTGTTGTAGCTAATGTAGCAAGAGCATCTGCCTTGGTGTTTTGAGATCGAGACACATGCCCGATGTAAAAACCTTCAAACAGGTTGGCCAATTCAACGGCCGTGTGATAATAAGGCACCAAGTCCTCATGGCGGACTTCGTATTCGCCTTTAACCTGATTGATGATCAGTTTTGAATCGCCATAAGCTTTGAGGTAGCGTACCCCCATTCCATGGGCGAGTTGAAGACCAATGAGCAGGGCATTATATTCCGCTACATTGTTGGAGCATGATTCTGTCAAAGAAAATGCTCTGGGAAGAATATGGTTCTGCGTGGAGATAAACACAACCGCCACTCCGGCAATAATCTTGCCTTTAGGGCCCATTCGCGATGCTCCATCAAAGAACATCTGCCATACTTCCTCTTCTGAGGTTGCATTAGACTCGAAGACCTCATCAGGGATATCTTCGTGAAGTTTTGAATGCTCCGAACTGGATGTTTCCCAAGTGGGTGACTGCTTCCGGCGTTGAAACCGTATATTGTTGTAGTGGTTGCGGACAACCTGTACAATGGTATGCCGAGGAAGTAGAGAAGCCTTTTGGGGATGATGCTGAGTGCAGATCCCGGATCGACTTGTATTCTCTCGATGCACGTTGAACCGATATATCGGTGTAGTACAGAGGTCGATCGTGCTTGTTGTCTTTGAGAAGCATATCTTTCGCCGTGAATGTAATAGCGGGCACCTTCGATTGTGCATGATGACATTCTGGGCAAGGAGATTGAACGTCGTCGTTAGGGATTTCAGGCATGCATGTCAGAAAGGATTCTGAATTGGCTAGCGCATCCCTGAGTGCTTCTCTGGTCTCTTTCGAGAGGCGAAGGAGCTCGTGTATAGTGATACGAGCTGGGATATTGGCCAGCTGAGCCAATATGTCAAAGCGAAAGGGCGTATCAAACCCTTGGCCTGGTGGTTTCTTCAACACGTGGTCGAATCGTACCTCCTTAGGCCTCTCTTTCCATGGTTGGGATTGGAGTGGATGCTGGTATTTGTACTGACGTCGTTTGCTGTTGTATCTCGTCAGTAGACTTTTCATACTGCCTCAAGTATGATTTTTCGGATCGGGTGCCCGTCTGTTGAGGCGCGTCGGCTTGTGCTGTGCAAGCATGCTTTTCTCCTTCAGAATCACTGAGGGAAGCCGATGTCAGATTGCCGTCGTCTGGCAGGATAGAGATGACATTGCAAGACTTGCCCTTTGAGTTGGGCTGCTTTGGATCCCGCTGTACGTCTTGGACGAGGTCTGGATGTATCCACATGACTTCTCCTGTCTCCAATGTTAAGGGAACAAGACCCTTATTCTTTTGAGCTGTAGCTGGAAGATGCTTGATTTCCAACCGTGACGCAGGGACGGAATAAGTCCAGTCAGGAACTGTGACCTTTTGAGTGGTGCCGAACTCAAGAGTCACCATATTGGCAGTGACTTTCTTCTGCTCCGTCTTCAACGTCAGAACCCCAGCATCGACCAGGGCTTGTATTCTGTCCTTGAGGACATAACACTTGTCAGTAGGATGGTGGATCATCCTGTGGTAGAGGCAGTATTTAGGGTCGTTTGTGCGCCCTATCTCATTGGGGTGCCGAGCATCTGGCAGTTTCATTTTGTTCCCTTTGTGGAGCAGATGGAATATCGTGACCACCTGATCGTCTTTGAAGGAGTATTACTTTGGAGGGAATTTGGGCTCCTGATTATTGAAGCCACTCTTCTTGGCCTTCGACTGCATATCTCCGGGTAACTCCACAGACATAGTCTCTTTGCCTTTAGCTTGAGAAGATTGCGGTAGGTCGCTACGCCCTTTGTTGTTCATCCCCCACTTGCCTCTAGGGGCGGATGGTTCGAACTTTTTAGCCGACTTCTCGGCTATCTCTGCCTGTTCGACCAATTCCTTCCAAGTATGGGCTTTGACTGCCCCCATGCGAACTTCCACTTGGTCTAAGAAGTTGTGTCTGCATGTCTGCAAGAGCATGGGTAATGGCATCCCAGCTGGGCACATCAAGGATAAGTTTCTGAACCGTTCAATGTAGTCACGGACAGATTCGCCCTTCCTCTGCACAGTGGAGAGGAGCTTATCCATGGTTACTTCGGTATCATCCTCATAGAAACGAGAGAGGAACCGAGTTTCCAGGTCGATCCAGGAGTTGATAGTGCCCGGGGGAAGACTGCGGAACCAGTCAAATGCCACCCCCGTTAAGGTGCCAATGAAAAACCTAGCCATGATGGCATCATTGCTTATAACATTACCAGTCTGAGACCGGAAATAGTAGATGTGCTGATTTGGCGAGCTCTTTCCATCATAGGTATACAGCGTTGGCGGTTTAAACTTCGGTGGATATGGCACCGAATCCCACTCCAGCGGATAAGAACGGACTGCCCCTACCTTCTTTAATTCATCCCTCTGAGCTAGGGATGCGATTTGAGCCTGGAGGCCCTTAAGGACTTCGGCGTCTAAGGAAGAACCCTCTTTGGATTTCTCCGTCTTTGGCTGCTCATTGCTGAAATGTTCCTCCTCATCGTGATTGCTCCCGGCATCATTGTTATTCCGGTTATTGAGGAGTTGAGCGAGCATCTGTTGAATATTGTCCAAAGCCTCTTGCTGGGTTTTGGAAGTTTGCTCCTGAGCTTCCAGGCGCCGACGGAGGTCGTCGTTAGTGCTATCAGCCATGTTGACTGATGCCCTTTCTGTTCGCACTGAGCTAACTGTCGCCGAAGAGGCGTACCCACTATCTTCATCTTCCTCGTCCGATGATTGGAGTGATCTCCTGGGTTCTGGCGAGGCTAGGGCCGTCGAGGAAGAAGGCTGTTCATAAGTGTAGGGTATCGCCACCCTGGATCTGGTGTTTCGAAAAAACACCTTCTTCATGCACCAAGACTTCACCTAAGCCTGGGCTGTAGTCTGGATCTGGGGAGCTGTAGGGGGTGTCGTCAGATGTTGTCTTCCCCTGCGCAGCTCTCGTCCTCTCCCAGTCATGTTGACGGATGCGGAGGGGAGATCTCGCAAGATACTCCTTCTGCGATGCTTCATCGGGGCTTGTACCGATAGTCGATCAAAAACTGACCGTCGTCTTGGAGGCGTGGCGGAGATTGGTCCCAGCCGGCAATGGACCGAGTGGAGTGTCAGCAGTTGACATCCCATTTGTTGACAACAGGGGAAGAGGTTGTCTATCCGTCAACAATTTCCTCAAATCAGACCCGGTCGAGTCTCTGCAATCGAGCGCAAAGGCTCTTTTGGATCGCACATGGACGATGTCCTGCTTCTTTTATCCCTGCAGATGGGATTAGCACTGAATAGTGCTTTGGTTCTAGCTTCGCCATCAGACGCGAACTTAGTGCTTGACGCACTGGAAAGCGGAGCACGCCGTGGTGCTTTACCCGCTATGCTGCTGCGAAGGTAATTAGCCTTAGATGGTACCTCGGCTTCAGCTTCGCGGTCATGAGCCCTGCGCGTACGCTGTGGTAGGGTAGCTTTGCTCATGAGAACGGGGCCGGCGCGAGGCATTGCTGCTCTTAAATTGGACGACGGTATGATTGCCGTCGTAACTTTATGATTGGAGCAGACAGGCATTGATTGTGATCCAATATTGCATATTTTACCTCATATTCCCATGCATTTTGTAATAAATATATGATTTTTACTCATCTTCTCTATATATTTGCAGGTTCACACTCTAATGGAGAGATAGCCCAATAATCACTTAATTAGCAATAATTAAAGGGATTAAATCCAAGATTAAGATAAAGCCCTGAATCCAAGATCCAGAGAGATCCGCGCAACAACTCCAGATTCTAGAAGGCCACGTGGCTCTCAACCAACTTACAACAGAAATCTGTTGCAACAGATTCTGTTTTGCCGCAGAATCTGGGAAATCCTTGCAGATCTGCGGCAAAACTGAATCCGTTGGATCCCAGATTTGCGCCAACAACCTGGATCTCGAAGCTTCTCCAGAGGTCTATAAATACTTCATTTGGACCTGCGAGCAAAGACTGAATGGAGAAGAGAGGAGAAATTGTTAGTTGTTGTAATTTTCTTAGGTTTTTCTCTAGGTTTAGTTCTTTAGTCCCTCTTCTTCTTCCATAGATACTTTGTAAAAGAGAGAGATTGTGAGAGAGAGAGCTTGTGTAATCTGTGACAACTTGAAGCAACAAGGATTCATCCATTCTCTACTCCTCTACTTGAGCTTGGTACTAGTTTACTTGCTTTCTTTAATTGCTTTCTTTACTTGCTTGCAATCTTGCAATTTAATTCATGCTTTGTTTTACTTTTCTTATGGCTTGTAGCTAATTCTTTCTCCATATACTAGCTAACCACTAGCCTTGCCATCTTCACTAACTGGGTGATTGATTTAGATCTTGCAAGTTGGATGGTCTTCTCTTCTCCGATGGGACCCTTCATGCAATGGGAAAGTAATTAGATCAACACGCAAGACGAAACCTACGTCGATGGAGTGACAACATGAGGCACGCCTTCACTATCACGGAGTTTGGTAAGCTTTGGCAAGGTAGTAAGGTAAGCTAGTCATGGTTTGATTCTTCAAGTTTTCATTCTTTTTAGTTGTTAGTCCAAAACCAATCTTCTTGATTTCTTTCCACTTTTCCACCATGAACATATCCATCCATTCTTTCATTTCTTGTTCCATGATTGTTTTATTCTATTAAGCATAGAAGACACTTCGTTTACATTTCTTCACTACGATTCGTAACGCTTCTATCGCTAGCTCTCTGAGAATCGACTCGGTATAGCCTATGCTATAGCGGAGATAGGAAAGGATACATCGATACATTTACATAAACCTTTCTCATCTAATCAGGCATCTTGCCTTTTTTTTCGCGAGAGAGGCGCGGTTTAGGCGTAGCTACGCCTGAAGCTTCGGTTGAAGACTCCTGTTTAGGCTTCCATATCCGCCTTGGCAGAGGAGGCTTAGATTCGCAAGGAATCTGATTAGCCACATACGAGGCTGAGGAGTGTTAGCAGAATCTGCTTCCGGTTTCTGATTTGAAACCTTGGTCGTGGAAACCCTCCTATGCTTCCGTGCTCGAAGCATTGGGCCACCCCCAGAGAGGACTTCTTCAAATCTTCCTTGATCGAACTGAACCACCAAGTTCTCACAAGTAAATGAATCAGACTACGGGCGTGCTTCCTTGTTGCACCAGAGGACCGCAGCAGGTTCAAAGAAAACCTTTTCAGTCTCCTCAGAGACTTTCCTTGAAGATTTAGCCAGGGAAGTTCTGGCTGCACCGACTTTTCTGAATTCAGAGTCAGACCTGAAGGTTTGTTCGTCGCATTGCGACACTTGATTCTCGGCAGAGGAGAATACTTTCCCCAGCGGAGTCGCCATCTTGTTTTCCATTATGTTTGCAAAGGGGGAAAACTTACAAAAAAGAGTTTGAGGAGCTAAATTATAAGTATTCTTAAAAAGGTTACAAGTAGATCTCCTCAGAGATTCTGGAGAAGTGTACCGATAGGAGTCTAGTCAGCGCGCGACCACTTTGTCCCTTTGACGATGCGAGCGATGAGATTCCCTTCTCGCCTGGTTCGGGGAATCAGAGAACAGAAGGTTGGTAGAACCCTCTTGCTGCTTCTCAAAATCGCCTTCAATAAGGAATTCCTTCTCGCCTGGTTCCAGAGATTCCTTGAGAAGAAGGACGATGTTAGGGTATCAACACCCTGGATTCTCTAAAAGGTCTCTGAATTCGAGAGCGCACGGTGCGTTATGAAGAAGCCTCTGCTTGTGGAGTCCTCTTGTATGCATCTCCCTCTCCTCCTTGTGCCCCTGGTGGGCTATTTATAAGGAGAACAAGGGTATAATCGTCCCTTGAAAATACGGAAACAGATTGAACCGAATCTGTTTGAATTTGGAAAGTAGCCTTGCTGCGAGGCTTGGATCAGCTTCTGCGAAGCTAGAATTGGCAGGTCGGTGGACCTTCTCGATCTGTTTTGATCGTTTCCATATCGTTGGAGGATTTTCCCTGATCTTCTTACTCGTTTTTAGAAGAGTCAAGAGATTGTGGCAATCAACTGCCAAATTTGATCTCTGATTTGATCTTAATTGGATTTTATCTGATTGGATCCGATCTCATCCAGAGATTTGATTGGTCAAAGGTTGACCATAGCAGACCAATAGCGGAGCCGTCCGCATTGAGCTCATAGCGGAGCTAAAGGCAGCTTCTGGCGAAGTCCGAAAGAAACCCTTTGGCGGAGCTGGAAGTCCCCTGTGGCAAAGTTTGCGAGTTATCTTCTTGGCGAGGCTTTGGATGGCTTCGAGGCGAAGTCGGGTGATATTAGCCTCTCAAGCGAGGCTATCCCTTTGGGCTCATGCGATGCTAAGTGTTAGCGCCTTAGACCTGCTGAGGTCTGTTTAGAAACAATCTGGGTTCACTGTCTGCTTGCTGGATCAGTGGAGTCCAAGTTGCTTCCTTGTCCCTCGGAGATGGATGAAAACTGTCTTCAGCTCGTCTGTCACTTGTCTTTTGTAAATGTCAACAAGTTTAGACATTGTTCGGACCAATGAGAATCTTGTCTTTTTTAAGTGTCAACAGGAGCTAGAAGAAACATCTGGCGAAGTCAGAAGACAGCTCTTCAGTGGAGCTAGATAACGTCTGTGGCGAAGCTACCGAACATTCTTCTGCTTCAAACGAAGCTAACTCTCTGCGGAGTTAACTGAGCACTTCAGGCGAAGCTATAATTTAGCTCCCTAGCGGAGCTATGAATGGCTTCAAGGCGAAGTTGGATGATCTTAGCCTCTCAGGCGAGGCTGTCCCTTTGGGCTCATGTGATGCTAAGTACTAGCATCTTAGATCTACTGAGGTCTGTTTAGAGACAATCTGGGCTTACTGTCTGCTTCACTGGATAGTAGACTCCAGGTTGCTTCCTTGTCCCTCGGAGATGGGTGAAAACTGGCCGTCAGCTTATCTATCACTTGTCTTTTGTAAATGTCAACAAGTACAAAACTAGTCGTCAGCTTGTCTATCGCTTGTCTTTTGTAAATGTCAACAAGTTTAGACATTGTTCGGACCAATCAGCCTATCTTTCACTTGTCTTTTGTAAATGTCAACAAGTTTAGATATTGTTCAGGCCAGTAAGAATCTTGTCTTTTTTAAAGTGTCAACAAGTGTTGCATCTTTGTTAAGAAGAAATTCACCTGATGCAAGTAGCGCCCACAAAGCGTACGCCAAAACTTGATGGATGGCGGTGTCGCATTTTCTTCTCTGATTTGGCCACCTGAGGAGTAATCCTAAAGGGACTTCTTTCACTAGTGGCTGCTTTCAAAGAATCATGAAATACTTCTTTGTCTTCTTCTCTTTTTCTTCCAGTTTCTTTTCTTTTCGTTTTTGCCTTCAACTCAGAAAGAGCATTAATCCGATCTGGATTTCAACTCATATATGTATTTAGTTTATAGGACGTGAATTATGCTAATTTTCCAGAGACATGTGAATAGACATTAGAACATGCAAACGCATGTATGAATGATACATGAATAATATTTCTGATTGCGAGTACCAAAATTTTATATTATATCTATTCAATATTGTCAATTCTAACCATTAAAAAAAATAGTGAATAATCACATTGAAACAGTCCATAGTAATGTAGTGGTCAGATTTTGAAACAGTCCCCACTCAGGACGACAACACAATCTCTCCTTCTGGCATCCACGACACTCCGCTCTAGGATTTCCCTAACTCGGAGTTCAGATTCTATTGCAGGGAATTTTCCTGCTTAGGGTATTGACTTCGCAGCTCTATTGATGGGTTTTCTCAGCTCGAAAGCAAATAAGAACCAACTCTGCAACTGAAATTTTTCCCACTCGGAGGAATATTTTCAGGTACCGCAGATGGGATTTCCCTCGCTCGGAAAACCGTGTCATTTTCTTTCCCGACCACTCTCAAGTTCTTCCATGACAAAATTTTAGAAAAGCTTGTCAACCCTCCACAGAGGCAGTCATTCCCAAGCAAACCAACAATTGAACAACACAGCAAGATTAAAACAATTTCTCTCGCTTCCATTCATGCACAAATTTTATTTCAAATATTTTCATTACAAATCCTTTAAACATTATGTGATTATATTTAACAAGCAACACAATATCACACAGCATTTTGTAAGTATTTAAAAGAAATACAGATACATATCCTCTGTCCCGGTGTCCACATCGAAAACCCTTTTCGAAAATGTAGGGATAAATTCCAAAAAGGTATTTATCGCTACTTCAAATTGTAACCTGTACTAAGAGAGAGTAAAAAAAAAACAATCACAAAGACTCTGATTTTACGTAAAACCTAATTTGGGAAAAATCACGGGGAGGAGAGGGAGAATTCACTATTTTCAGAGGATTATAGTGGATTCAATAGAGCTAATACTCAGTTTCTGTAGGAAAAATAACTAGATGGTTACTATTTTTTCCTCAGCTATTTCTGTTATTTTTTCAATCTGCCTTTGAATTGTATTTTTATTATTTTATATAACTGAGGGGTTCTTCTTGAAAGTGTGAATCATGCAGGATTCAATAACCCATGATTTGCACGTTCCGATTCTTCTATAACAGCAGAAATTCTGCCCTTGATTATGAGGTAATATATGCTATTTTCTTTAACTGCTTGCGCTGAAGTATGAGTAGTGGACCACATGAGAAATATGGGATCATCTGACAGCGTAATGAACTCTAAATATCGGAGGGATCCATTGGAGTTGGTTGTGGTGGTTGTTTTACTCAAGATGGAATGACAGGTCTCGGGAGGATGAATATCCTCTGGACAATCAATTCCTCAAGAGGATAAAATAGTCTATGGAGTATTCCAGATGCTGCTCTTTGGGAAGTCGCTTGGGTGGCTTTCCTATCAAGTGTCTTCAGGAGATTCTGATGGTGAGAGACACTTATCTTAATCCTGGAGTCGGTCAGAATTTGACCCCTACAGATGCCCCTCCGCTCCCTCTTTCTCCAGGATCCAAGGGACAAAAGTGGAGTTGAATGAGTAGGCCCTGGCTAGGGAAGTTAAGGCGTCACTTGCAATCTGAAAGGCCTTGGTCCAAATGCCACTTTGTATTCTAAGCTTTCATTCAAAATTGGTGAAGACAACTGGCGAAATAATGGCTGAAGTATTGAATTCATAAAAGATGAGATCATGTGGTAGGATTTAATCAAATTCAATTGATCTGATATGCCAAAAAACTCGAGATTCAAACCATCTCTTCAGATATGGTGAAAGTTTCGAATTCTAGGCAGCTCAACTTCTGCGTCTATAAATAAGGAGTATTCTGGAAGTAAGAGGTCCATCTTCAGAAGGCTTTCTCTGCCCCCTGATATTTCTTATTCTGATAGATTGAGTTGTTTTTCGTTCTTCTTCGGCCTTTTGTCATATAATTTCAATTCTCGTGATGACCTGGTCACGGAATTTCAGATCTCGTGATAAGGTCCCACAATCATGAAGGGAGGGCATGAGTCACTTTTTTGTCTGGTAAATTTGTCTGGTTCTTGATGAGAGTGGGTCGGTTGGGAGTTAGGGCTCATGGCCTTTCTTTACTTAGAGCGTGTAGGATGCAGGAGCGGAAGGCATGCTTGGCAATGGGTCTAATCCATGTCTGGCCATCTGTACTCCTGTTGAATGCCATTGTTTCGCTGTTGGGAGTTCTTTTCTCATGGCATAGCAACTGGTGGGATGGCATGGGGGTATTCCTCGGGATCACTGTCAGAGAGTCACCTTGCCTGCTTTTATTTTGTATTCATTTTCAGGATCAAGAGGCTTGGCATGAAATCATCACTATCTTGTAAGTTTCAGTCTGCAGTTTGAGACGTGATGTTTGGTTCTGGTATTTTTCTGGGATTCGTAGACATCATCACCCTCCTAGTAATGATGGATTGTTTGACTAGGAGATACCCATGGTGAGTCCAAGTCAGAATTGGATCATCTGTAATTCTTTTCAAAAAGCAAAGACAAATATGTAACAAACCTTGTGTCACTCTTATAAGATGTAACCGAGTATGTTATTGAATGGATGTAATCAGAAAAATTTGTAATGAAAGCAATAACGTTCTGGAATAGAAAATGTTTGTTTGGAACTTGCCTGAGTTGATATGTAGTTATTTTATTTGGAATGAAATGTATACTCGGGAGGTTTTCTTTGATTCCGAGATGGTTAAGGATTTACTGTGTGTAATTCCCTAGTGATGATTTGTCCCATAGCGGTACCTGTAAGTCTCATCTCCAAGTAGGAAAATCCCGCTATGGATTGATTCTTCGAGAGGGGAAAATCCTTACAACGGAGTAAGATTCGTAGCGCTTTTGAGCAAGGGCATATCCCGTTAAGGATCTACGAAATCAAAGCTCTGAGAGGGGATATCCTAAATCAAATTCTGATCTCTGAGCAGGGGAAATCTCGCAACGGAAAACTCAGTTTCTGTAGAAAGGTCGAGTGAAACCTATAGGTTGATCTGTGTTAACACTTTCACGCGGGGGCGCATACCGTATAGTAGTGTACAAACACAATTCTCTAAGTGGGGTACATCCCCAGCAATAGAGAATTGGAGTTGTGCCCCCAAGTAGGGAAATCCTACTCTCGAGGAAGACAGGCTGCATGAATGTAGTTAGAATGCACATACAAACACACATCGAGACAAGTGCGAGTCATGCAGGATTTAATAGCCACATGATCTGCACATTATGATTCTTCTGTAATGGCGAAGATTCTACCCTTGATTATAAGAGCAATATCTGCTACTTTCTATAACTGCTTGCATTGAAGTAGGAGTCGTGGACCTTGTGTGAAATATGGGATAATCTGGCGGAGTAATGAACTCCACAAATGTAGGAGGAAGCCGATGGAGTTGGTTGTGGTGGTTATTTTACTCAAGAAGGAAGGGCCAGTCTCAAGAGGATGAATATCCTCAGGACGACCAATTCCTTGTGAGGAGGAACGGTGTCGAGAATATTCTAGATGCTGCTCTTTGGGGAGTCGCTCGTATGGCTTTTCTTACTGGTGTCTTCGGGAGATTCTGATGGTGGGAGACACGTGTCTTGATCTTGGTGTGGGTTAGAATTTGACCACTACAGAAAGTGAACATCCACAATAACATCCATGAGATGATTCTGGAACCAGCATTCCCCCACTCTCCCCAATCACTCTTCCAAAAGATGATATACCTAGAATTCCTATGAAGCTGATGATATTGAGAACCTCTAGAAAAGTTCAGAACATGTAAAGTTGCCTCAACTTCACTTCCACGAAGTACAGAGGACGCTCTGACTACTCAGAGGAGTTCTCATTCTAGAAGATCGAATTAGTCCGCTCCCCTCCTTCTCTTTGAGACGCCTAGAAGGAAGAGGCGGAGGGTGCATCTGTAGTAATTAAATTTTGATCTTCATCAGGATCACAACACATATCTTATCTTTTCAGGAACATCCCGAATAAGCAACAAACTAGACGTACCGCAAGTCCATGGTAGGCCTAAGAAGAAAATTAAAACATCTTTCCAAAGCCATGAAAGGCCGAGCGCCTTCCTAAGAATGCTACTCTTTCTGAGAACATTCAACCATTCCTGAAGTTGTTCATCCCTCTGAAGACACTCAACTGTTCTTGAGGCCGCTCCTCCTTCTGAGGACACCTTCGCCCCGAGAACTCCCATGCTACTGACTGTCCCGAGGTCCACTCTTTTCCAGAGACTTTCCTCCTTCCAAGGACACCTTTGCTCGGAGAAGTCCCATGCTCCCGACCATTCTGAGGTCCACTCTTTTCCAGAGACTTTAACTCCTCCTTTCCAGAGACTTCTAAGGACACCCCCACCCCGAGAACTCCCATGCTCTTGAGCATCCTGAGTCCACTCCTTTCCAAAAACTTTTGCTCTGAATAAGATAGCTACAACAACCGCCCTCCTTAATATCCGCCTACAAATAGCTACAACAATAGACCTCTTTGATTTTTTTTCTTTCAGTTACACAGTATGACTTCCCCCATGTTTCTAACGTCATGGGTAGTTATGGGTTGGGCAGGATATTTGAGAAAATTCCAACAATCCAATGTCCACAATCGTAGCAGTTATAACAATTTCTCCCGTAAAGATCACAGCAGTTATGCCAATCTCGCCATCATTCCACTTGCCTCTGGGCCAACAATTCAGTATAAATAGACCTTCTCGAACAAAAATGGGGATGTGATTTAGGAGATTGTAACCATAGTAGAGCTCTGTAAAATTCACTGTAACTTCTTGACAATAGTGACTCCTCTATCATCCCAGTGGTTTTTCCCAACTTGGGTTGTCACGTAAAAATCTCATGTCTTTGCTCACTTTTTTGAGTTAAAATCTTTACTAGCTTTTGATAATCCAGATCCCCTCGACCCCGTGGTGCGAGATTAACTATACAATTAATCTATCAAAAAAAACTCTACAACAAATTGGTGCTTTCATTAAGACCTGATCCATACACTCAAGAGCTCTCCCCGCTTAACAACCTACAACCTCCTCAAAAAGCCTCCCCTAAATAAAGATGGCCTTGAGACAGTCGTTCACCAAGCCGCGATGACCAAAAATAAAGCCGCCACTGCCGTAAGGGGGAACGATAACCTGCAAGCTAACGACTGACCGCATATCACCGAGGATACAAGCTCCACGCCACCCTAAGAACCAGTCGTCAGCATTCAGTCATCACTACAGTGCGAAGACTAACTCCTTCAGACGCTCTATAAGATGAGAGAGCAAATAAAGGAACAACATGCACAAATCTGATCGCGAACGAGAGCAGATGGCCCTCGATTGTGAAAATATCCTCCTAGAGCAAGAGAATTGAAATTGCTCAACCAACAACTCCAAGCCCAAGTCACAGAGTTCTAAAACAATCCAGCACAAACTGGGTCGAGCTTGAGAACAACTGGTCTCCCAATCTCCTTGCCCTCGACAAGCTCATCCAGAAGTGGATCATGGAGGTCAAGTCATTGGGCCACGCACCTCCGATACCAAAAATCCACGATTTTCTTTTCTCTAAAGAGAACCAAAGGTGCGAGTTTTCGAGAAAATTCTTAACCCCCACTTTTAACTACTACTCCAGACTGAGTGATCCAGTTCAACACATCTGATACTTCGGAACAAGATAGTGATCTACTCCCGTAACAATCTATTCATGTGCCTTACTTTTTAGTCCAGCTTGAAAGGTGCAGCCTCAGACTGGTTCTATTCCCTACCACCACACGCTCTCCATAATTTCACAGAGGTGACCGAGGATTTCTCTGCAGCACTCAGTTCTTTTCTTCTCTACATATGGCCTACTATGAGTATTTGCCTCACTCAACCAGTGACCACTCTCCTATGCACATCCATCTGATAAAGAAGGTTAATGCTAGTTGCAAACCTTGTATGTATTTTAATTTCTGGCAAAATAGTACTGTATTTGATCAGGTTCTGAAATCTATATGGGCTACTCCAGTAGAAGTGTCCGCATTGTTCCAAGTAGTTAGTAAGCTTAAGAATCTTAAGATGGCTCTGAGGGAATGGAGAAAGGAGTCTTTTGATACTCCAAGTGCTATGATTCAGAATTTAAGGCAGAAATTGAAAGAAATCACTGAGAAGCTCGATTCTGATCCTATGAAAATTCAATTGCAAAAAGCAGAATTTAGCTTGCAATCTGAATTAGGTATCTGGTTGGCAAATGAGAAAAATCAGATGAGACAGAAAAGTAAGGAGAACTGGATGCAAATGGGCGATAGAAGTGCAAAATTCTTTTATTCTACTGTCAAGATAAATAATTCAAGAAACCATATCAACCACCTTATTGATGAAAAGGGGAATCTGTCACTGATATTAATGGCATTAGAGAGGAGGCCCCATCTTTTTTTGAGAAAATATTCAATCAAACAAGCTATTGGAATGTGTTTCCAGAGCTAATAGTGAAGAGGAAGCTAACACCTGCTGCCTCTCAATGGCTTAGTAGAAATGTCAGTAATAAGGAAATCAAAATTGCATTATTTCAAATGAAACCAGAAAAAGCGACAGGACCAAATAGATAAAATGCCTTCTTCTTTCAGAAGAATTGGGATGCTATTGGAGATGATATCTATTGAGCAATTCATTCATTCTTCAATTCAGGCAGAATTTTAACAAAGGTAAACCATACTTTTGTTACATTAGTCCAAAAGTCTACTGATGCTTCTCAACTCAATGATTTCAGGCCAATATCTTGTTGTAATATCCTATGTAAGCTGATTTCAAAGATCCTGGATAATAGTCTTCAGCAAGTAATTGGAGAATTGATTTATAAGCATCAAAGTGCTTTTCTAAAGGAAGGCTTATCGGTGACGTTTCCTTACTAGCCCATGAGTTGATCGGAGATTTTAATAATCCTATGGGTAGTAGAATGTGTCTCAAGGTGGATTTACAAAAGGCTTTTGATACAGTCAATATGGAATTTCTTTACTACATGTTTCATGTTTGAGGTTCTCATATAGATGGATTAATTGGATTAAGAAGTGTATATAATCAGCTTCCTTCTCCATAATGCTTAATGGTTCTCCTGCTTGAAATTTCAGAAATAACGGAGGCATTAGACAAGGTGATCCGCTTTCCTCTTATCTATTTGTCATAGCCATTGTAATATCTCTTAGTTAACAATACTTGATTAATAACATTTAATAATGTTATTTGACTCTATCTATTGTTTTATTATTATCAATTAATCTGGTTTATAACTTTGATTTTTATTATTATTTATAAATTATTATCCTTATTGATAATATCTATTGATACAATACTATTAGGAGATTAAATCATTATTTCATGTAAGTTTTATTTATTTGTTATTAAGTGATTCTTATAATCATTATTAATTTTTGCTATTATTTATTATTATTGTTATGAATAAATTATAATCATTATTTATTAAAATTATTATTATGTAATATTTAAATAATATCATTTTTCCCATTTCCTTTCTCCTTCATTTTCTCTTACTCAAACCCAAGCCTAACCCATATAACAAATCCTTTCCTTCTCTCTTAATTTTCTTCCCAAGCCTAAAATCAAGCCCACATCTCATTATCTTTTATTTATTTTTTTAGCCCTACCCAAAATCCACATGAGCCCGGCCTACTAAAGCTCTCTCTCACGTTTTCCCTTCCTTTTATTTTATTTTTATTTTTATTTTTATTTTTCTCAGCCTAGCCCAACAGAGCCCAAATCTTATCTATTAATCACTCATCACCTCTTCTTTCTCTCTCCCCACTCAGAAAACCCTTGCCCAAAAACTTTCTTCTCCTTTCACCGCCGCATGCAGACTATGAGCTGCAGCACCCACCTGCCTTCGTCTCTGAGCATCGAAAGCCGTCGCGAGCATCGAACCTAATACCCGTGCCTTCCCCAGGACCGCGAGCTCCGTCCTGCCCGTCTTCTTCCTCCACCCATGACAGCATCACCAAGATGCACCTTCTCTCTTTCTTCTCCTCCACTTTCTTCTTCACGCCTCTTCCTTTCCTTTCTGTCCGACTGCCCACAGCCATGCCTCTACCGTAACAAGGAGCTCTGACCTCCTCTCCCCGAACCCATCGACCCTGCTGCAATCTCCGCGAACCTACCCCCATCTCCCTCATCATCCTATTTTCCTCCTCCTCGTTCTCCATCACAGTCGACGGCATCCGTACCCACCTCCACGCGTGCCGCCTCATACCCGAGATTGTCATCACCACATCTTCACTTGCTCTGCCAACGGCCACCCATGCCCCCATCTCTATCACTGGAGCACCACACACACCAATAGCTGCTACCCCCTAACGTAACACTCTCTTCAGCCAACCCATCACCTACAGCCGCTAGAGTCGCCCAACCGAGCTCATTCTCTCCACCGTTCCCTCACCCAAGCTCTATCACCCCTAGAATCCATCACCTCTACCCCTTGCTTCTCTCTCTCTATGTGTATTGCGTGGTAAGTCACCCTCTTTCCCGCTCTCCTCATCTCTCTTTCTTACTCTCTCCTTGTGTCTCTCTCTGTATGTGAGTGTTCTCTCTCTTTGTAATTTTGCATGTGTGTGTGTGTGTTGTTTATTATGTGTTGTGTGTGTATGTGAGAGTATGTTGTGTGCACTTGTGTGCATTTGTGTCTGCGTGCACACGGGCGTATGTGCACGGGTGTGTAGGTTGTGTGTGTGTTACTCCTTGGTGTGTGTGTACATATGCGTATGTGTGAACATGTGTGTATGTGTTATGTGTATGTGTGTACATGCGTGTATCAATGCGTATGTGTACGTGTGCTGTGTGTGTTGCAGGTGTACCACCGACCCGAATCTAATAACTGAAGATCCTAACCCGGAGTTGTGTTCGCAGTGGACCTGACCCGAGAAACGATTTAGAGATCCGGATCAGGATCAGTTAGTGTAGTGCAAACCTTATGGCGATTCAGAATCGGATCCGCGTCATATCATATGAGTGTATGCTTTATTTATTTATTTATTTGAGCTCTTATCTCTATTATTTTATGTAAATTAATGAAATATTGATCTATTATTACATATGAATATATATTTATTTTCAACATTATTTTATTATTTATATAATTTTCTTAGCGAGTATTTCAATTGTCTAAAATAGAATTTAGTACTGGATCTAAGATTTAGATAGTATGGGAGTTAGTAATGATTTGGATCAGACTTGATTATTATTTTAATATTTACCAATTAATGTCTATTCGTTTGTATAAAATATTGGGAGGCGACAAAATTGGAATACTTAGAGTTATTTTGTGGTACCGAGGATTAAATATATTGATCGAAAAATTATTCTATGAAAGTTGATTTTTACTAAAGATGATTGGTCAGATGTATCTTGACATTTTTATGCTTATGGATTTGTTGTTTTATCACTGAGATACTATTATTCTATCATTTCATGTGTAGACATTTACAACTTTGGATTCGGATCTAGTTGTGATAATCTAAGTATGCAAGTTGGATTGATCTTGAGTTGATTGGTTCATTGTTTTTAATAGATGGCAAGATTTTATGTGAATGAAATATCAGGCATATATTTGATGATAAGTTAGATAGGAATCTTCTTGGATTTTTAGTAGTCTCGATTGAAGTATGGTTGACATGGAATTAAAAAATATGTATAGATTGGATTTACCTGAAATAGCAGATTATGCATTATACAATTAATCTATTACTTCAATTTTTGGATCTTGTAATTTGAGCTCAAATGAAGTTGGGGTTAATTAATGATCTTGGTCAGATTGAATAGTGGTGGTTGGTTTGATATAGCTGAGTATCCATTTCTATCGGTTGAGATTTCGATATATTGATGACATTAAAGGATGGATATATTGATGACGTAGAGAATTAAAGTAGATTGATAGAAATGAGAAAACTGATTTATTGGTCTATTGAGCTTATGAGTTACTGTATCGGATGCTTTGACATAAAATTATTATTTGATATTCATGAAGGCTGTATTGAGGTTATGAGTAAATGAATCAGTTACTGATATATCCTTAGTACATATGGATGAGAAGTTAATCATTTGTAGATAAGACTGCATAGTAAAGAATCAAATTCAAACTTGTTATTGTATACTTCATGTTATAGAACATTACTGGGAAAATATTATTATACGATAACAACATTATTATATTTATCCTGTTATACTTGTTACACATCCTATGATACTGATATCCCGATTGCACTGTTGATGTTGTTATCATGACTATCATTGAGTTATCCCAGTAATCTAGGTAACATGTACATTAAATAATATTGATAATATAAACAACATGATCATAAACAATATACGTCGGGACTAAGAAAATTGATGGAGGAGACAACGTTTGTATTTTGGATGGACCTAGGATATAGGCTGCTCAGCTGAAAGAGGGTTCCACTGCAGGGTTCCCGTGGGGTGACTAACACCCTGTCCTGTTCTTTTTCCTGTTATATATGTTACATGATTACTAAGCGCTAGGGCCTGATTCAGCGCCAAGAGTCTTGGCCATGGTTTCGGATATGTACGAAACTCACCTAAAATATAGACAATATCTCCAACCGATCAGTTTCAATAACATATGATCCCAATTGGCATGTGTAATAGGCATAATATGGGATGCTTTTACTGTATGTGGTAACTGGTGTTCGCTGACATAATTAATAAAAATAGCAATTGACATGTGATCACTTATGATATAGGTTCTATGATAGATACATGTATATGTGTGTGTGTGTGTTTGTGTGTGTGTGTGTGTTCTGATAGACACATGATTGTACGTATGATCTGACTTTGTATATGATACTATTACACTCTGCTTTTTTCTTAAATGTTCATCTATACACTGTTTACTATTTTATACTTTCGCAATAGTAATATCGTGGTATGCTCACACGTAATATGCACGTGCACCTTCCCTCATTTTACACACTCATTGGGAGTTTTTAACTCCCCTGAATTTGCACATCTAGGTATATGGGCATTTCTCTTGCTGAACAGATATCTGAGAAGATCGTGTGTGTTTGAGGAGTGCGGAGTCCTATTTGCTTAATCACTCGGATTCTTTGGTATTGTTCATTCTTTCTTTTTATTCTAATGATTCTCTATTGCTTGGACTTCATACTGTTCTATTTGATTTATTCATAGAATAACAT
This sequence comes from Agave tequilana, assembly GCA_038442645.1. Taxonomy (NCBI): domain Eukaryota; kingdom Viridiplantae; phylum Streptophyta; class Magnoliopsida; order Asparagales; family Asparagaceae; genus Agave; species Agave tequilana. The sequence goes on along the minus strand of JAVJIF010032243.1, from coordinate 6,583 downwards.
TATCATATGGGGGTTATATGTATTATTGCAGTAATTTTATTGCCTTCATAGTTGGTTGATATAACTTGCTCAAGTTACTTTTAGGCTTAGCTTATATGCGTAGGTATTTTTCTTGCATATATAAGTCACCGACTTTCATTGCGCCTCCGCTCCAGCGTATTTTGACAAGCGGGCGTGAAAGGATTTTCTTGGTATCAGAACCAGTTTTTGACCAAATTATGGGTAACCGGGTTTTCTTGATATCATGTTTGGGCCAGGTTCACACAATGTACCTAGTTCATGCCGTGACTTGAAACGAGTTATATTTATATTGCAATAAGCATATAATATTCATACCATGATATTGAGTCCATTCGGGATCGACCATCCTTCATTTGCAATTCCCTCTCTTAATTTTGACATTCCCGTTTTCAACTTTCCGTCCAGAGTGTTCTAGATTTCATTCTTTATTCTCAATTTCATCTCGACTTTACTTTCCCGATATTGACTCTTGGGACTGGCTTTTGACTCGAATGATGATAGAGATCAGAGTGGCACAATGAAAGCGTGATGGTTCCATAATGCACAGAGAAGCGATGTGGGAGCGAGAAGGCACTTTTCGCGATTAGTAATCCTTACTTTGATTGCTATCCTATCTGCCTATTCTTGATTCAGATCCATGCATTATCAACCTTGATTCACTCATATCATTTTTCCCGACTTATTGAAATTTCGAGGATGAAATTTTTTGTTAAGGTGGATAGAATGTAATATCACTCAGTTAACAATACTTGATTAATATACATTAAATATTGTTATTTGACTCTACCTATTGTTTTATTATTATCAATTAATCTGGTTTATAACTCCTTTTTTTATTATTATTTATAAATTATTATCCTTATTGATAATATCTATTTATACAATGCGTATTAGGAGATTAAATCATTATTTCATGTATGTTTTATTATTAATTGTTATTAATGATTCTTATAATCATTATTAATTATTGCTATTGTTATTATTGTTATGAAAAATTATAATCATTATTTATTAATATTATTGCTATGTAATATCTAAATTAATATCATTTTTCCCATTTCCCTTTCTCCTTCATTTTCCCTTACTCAAACCCAAGCCCAACCCATCTAACAAATCCTTTCCTTCTCTCTTCATTTTCTTCCTAAGCCTAAAACCAATCCCACATCTCATTTTCTTTCTCTTTTCATTTTCTTTTATTATTTTTTTAGTTCACCCAAATCCGCATGAGCCCAGCCCACTACAACTTTCTCTCACATTTTCCTTTATTTTAATTTTTATTTTTTTCCTCAATCCAGCCCAACAGAGCCCAAATACTATCCATTTAATAACTCATCATCTCTTCTTTCTCTCTCTCCCCACTCAGAAAACCCTAACCCAAAAAACCTCCTTCTCCCTTCCACCGTCGCATGCAGACCACGAGACACATCACCTACCTTGCCCTCCATCTCCGAGCGTCGACCACCGCCCGAGCGTCGAATCCAATGCTCATGCCTTCGCCAAGGCCGAGTGAGCTCCGTCATGCCTCTATTCTTCCTCCACCCATGGCAGCACCATAACATGCACCCCCTCTCCTTCTTCTTCTCCTCTCTCTTCTTCCCGCCTCCTCTTTTCCTTCTGTCCAACTGCCTACAACCATACCTCCACCATGACAAGGAGCTCCGACCTCCTCTCCCGAACCCATTAACCCCGCCGCAATCTCTGTGCACCTACTCACCATCTCCACTATCATCTTCTTTTCCTTCTCGTTCTCCACCACAGCCGACAGCGCCTGCACCCACCTCCGCCCTGTGTCGCCTCATACCGAGATCATCATCATCATATCTCCACTTGCTCCACCAACGGTAACCCATGCCCCCGTCTCCATCTCCGGAGCACCACGCACACCAATAGCTGCTGCCCCCTCCCTCACGCAACACCCCTTCAGCTGACCCATCACCAACAGCCATCTAAGCCACCAACTGAGCTCATTTTCTTCATCATGCCCTCACCTAAGCTCTATCACCCCTAGCATCCATCACCTTCACCCCTTGCTCCTCTCTCTCTTTCTCTCTGTGCATTGCGTAGTAAGTCCCCCCTCTTGCCAGCTCTCCTCACCTCTCATTCTTACTCTCTCCTTGTGTCTCTCTATGTATGTGAGTATTCTCTCTCTGTAATATGTGTTTGTGTGTGTTGTGTGTTATATGCGTGTGAGAGCGTGTTGTATGTACTTGTGTGCATTTTGTGTGTGCATGTATGTATGTTGGTGTGCATGGGTATGTCTACACGGGTGTATAGGTTATGTCTATGTTACCCCTTGGGTGTGCATGTATGTATGTGTGTGTGTGTATGTGAACATGTGTATATGTGTTTGTGTATGCGTGTACATATGTGTATCAGTGCGTGTTTGTACATATGTGTTGCGTGTGTTCCACCGACCCGGACCCAATAACTGAAGATCTGAACATGGAGTTGCGTTTACAATGGGACCCGACACGCGAGACGATTCAGAAATTCGGACCAGTTCGTACAATGCAGATCTGATGGCGATTTGAAATCAGATTCGCGTCATTTCATGTTAATGTATGCTTTATTTGTTTATTTTATTTCAACTCTTATCTCTGTCATTTTATGTGAATTAATGAAATATTGATCTATTATTGCATGTGAATATATATTTGTTTTCGACATTATTCTGTTATTTAAATAATTTTGTTAGCAAGAATTTCAATTGTTTAAAATAGAGTTTAGTATTGGATCTAAGATTTAGATACTACGGGAGTTAGTGATGATTTGAATCTGACTTGAATTGTTTAATGGTTACGATTTATGACTATTCATTTATACCAATTTTGTATAAAATATTGGGAGGCGACTAAATTGGAATACTTAAAGTTATTTTATGGTACCGAGGATTAAATATATTGGTCAGGGAATTATTCTATGAGAGATGCTTTAGATATACTACAGATGATTGGTCAGATGTATCTTGAAATTTATATACTTATGGATTTGTTGTTTAATCACTGAGATATTATTGTTCTATCATTTTATGTGTAGATGTTCACAACTTCGGATTTGGATCTAGTTGTGATAATCTAAGTATGCAAGTTGGATTAATCTTGAGTTGATTGGGTCGTTGTTGCAGATAACTAGTAAGATTTTACATGAATAAAATATTAGACATATATTTAATGATAAGTTAGATAGGAATCCTCTTGGATTATTAGTAGTATCGATTGGAGTATGGTTGACTTGGGGTTAAGGAATATATGTTGATTGGATTTGCTAAAGTAGCAGATTATGCATTTATACAATTGATCTGCTACTTTGATTTTTGGATCTTGTGATTTGAGCTCGAGTGCAGTAGGGTTGATTAATGATCTTGGTCGGATTGAATAGTCGTGGCTGGTTTGATATAGCTGAGTTTTCATTTCTATCGGTTGAGATTCGGATATACTGATGATGTTAAAGGATGGATATATTGATGACTTAGGGGATAATTATAGATTAATAGAAACGAGAGAACTGATTTATTAGTCTATTATGCTTGTGAGTTACTGTATCAAACACTCTGACACGGAATTAATATTTGATGTTCACGATGGTTGTATTTGAGGTTATGAGCTGATAGATCAGTTATCGATATATCCTTTACATAGATGGATGAGATGTTGATAAGTTCTATATGAGATTGCATGGTAAAGAACTAGTATTCAGACTTATTATTGTTTTATTTCATGTTACTGAAAATTACTGAGAAAATATTGTTATATGGTAACAACATCATCCTTTTTATCCTTTTATACACGTTAAACATCCTGTGATACTGATATCCTGATTGCACTGCTGATATTGTTATCGTAACTATTATTGAGTTATCCCATTGATCTAAGTAACATGTACATTACATAGTCTTGATAATATAAATAATATGATCATTAAACAGTATAAATTGGGATTAAGAAAATTGATGGAGGAGACAACATTTGTATTTTGAGTGGACCTAGGATATATGGTGCGTAGTCGAAAGAGAGTTTCATTGCAGGGTTCCTGTGGGGTAACTGACACCCCGTCATGTTCTTATTCCAGTTATACGTGTTAGATGACTACTTAGCGGTAGGGCCTGGTTCAGCGCCAATAGTCTGGGCCGTGGTTCTAGGTTTGTACGGACCCGTCTAAAACATAAATAACATCTCCAACCAATCAGTTCAATAACATATGACACCAATTGACATGTATAGTAGGCGTGGAATGGGATGTATTTACTGCATGTGACAATTAGCTAACATAATTAATAAGAATAGCAATTGACATGTGATCACTTGTAATATAGGTTCTATGATAGATACCTGTTATACACACACACACACACACACACATACCTATATATATATATATATATATATATATATATATAATATATATATATATATATATATATATATATATATATATATATATACATACATATATACATATACATATATATACATGTTATGATAGATATCTGACTGCACACATGAACTGACTTGGTATATGATTTTATTGCAGTATGTTTTTATCTTACCATTCATCTATACACTATTTACTATTTCATACTTTCTTAATAGTAATATTGTGGTATGCTCACATGTAATATGCACGTGCATCTTTTCTCATTTTATACACTCATTGGGAGTTTTCTGAATCTCCTAAATTATACATCCAAGTATATGGGTATTTCTCTTACTGAACAAGATCTGAGGAGATCGTGTGTATCTGAGGAGTGCGGTGTCCTATTTCTTGATCACTCAAATTCTTTGGTATTGTTCATTTTTTATTTTCATTCTATTGATTTTCTATTACTTAGACTCCATATTATTCTATTTGATTTATTTGTAAAATAATATTATCATGTGTGGGTTATATGTATTATTGCAGTGATTTTATTGCCTTCATAATTGATTGATATACCTTACTAAGGTTATATTTAGGCTTAGCGTATATGCGTGAGGTATTTTCCTCGCGTATATACGTGACCGACTCTCGTCGCGCCTCCGCTCCGGCGTATTTTGGGGATTTCCATTGGGTTTTTTCTTATCAAATACCTGGGCTTGCCATTATCACCTGTTTAACCAAAGGCTAGGTATTACTCTCCTCTCATTAATAAAGTCAAAAATAAGATTGATGATGGCAACATGGGCGGACCCAGTAGTGGGTTGGGCCGGGCTGTAGGCCTGCCCATTTTTTTTATATATTGGCTTAAACCCATTTTTATTTTTGTTCTTTTTCATATATTGTGTTAGACCCTCTTCTGTTTTGGTTTTTTTTTTTTTTTTAGCAAATTTATTCCTAGTTCCACTTCTGATTTAGTGAAAAATACTATTTTGTTCTTTTGATAAATTCAAATAATTCATAAGTATCTGTTATTTAAGATTACAATCCACCTCAAAATTTATTCCTGATCCGCCCCTGGATGGCAACTGTATTTTCTATCATTGCAGAAAGAGCTGAACTAATAAATGGGGGTATTACATAACTTGCTAAGTTATCGGGTATTCTCTTTTTAAGTTTCCAACTTCTGTTGTTAAGGAATTGGAGAGGATTTTCTCAAATTTCATATGTAGAGGAAAGTTGCACGCATGAAATTGGCATGATATCTATAGGCTAAAATCTGAAGGTGGAGTTGGAATTAGAAATATCAAGGATATTAATGATGCTTCTGGGATTAGACTGGTGTGGATATTATATACATCAAATTCTTTGTGGTCAAGAGGGATGAGGGAAAACTGCTTAACAGGAATTCATCTTTCTCAAGTTTCAATCTCAAGTGTTAATTTTGGAACATTGAAGTGCGTTTGCTCATTTAAGAATCAGGCATTATCACATATTGTCAGTTTGCCTTCTCCAGAGCTCTAAACACAAAGCTGTTGACTAGAGATTTTCTTAAGTGTCTAAGTATAACTGATTCGTATGCTTGTGTGCTATGTCACACAAGTCAGGAAAGCATAGCTTTATTGTTTTTTTGCTTTCCCATTCTCTGCCTACTTGTGATCTTTGCGCAAATTGAAATCAGGATTGAAAGGATCAAAAATGGGCACTATAAATGATGAGGCTGTTCTGTTTCAATCCAAGTTAAGGAGAAAGACAGAATCTAGTTTTAATTTAAAAAAAATTACTACGTGTGAGAAATTTTCTCACACGAAGACCGTGAGAAAACTATATAGGAGCTTTTATGTGGATGATCCGAACCGTTCATCTTGATCTATATACTTTATTTAGACTATCAATTAAAATCACGCGAGTCCGAGCTTTTTTACCCATACAACAAGTGGTTACAAAATATATGTTATATTCACCGCAGAATAAAGATGTCACTTGATGCATCGGTAAAAAAAGTTAGAATCTCGTGATTTTTTATTGGTAGTCTAATTAGACTATGTAGATCATGATGAACGGTTCGGATCATCCATAAAATCTCTCTTATTTGTTTTCTCACGAAGCTTATTATGAGAAAGTTTCTCATTTGAAAATTTTCATATATATATATATATATATATATATATATATATATATATATATATATATATATATATATATATAT